>DWEM01002055.1:0-12766 GCA_018245935.1 Agara belti belti
AACTGGTGAAATGTGGGGGTGTACTACACTCCTCTGCCTACCCCTTCGGGGAATACAGGCGTGATGTTACGTTTTACGTTTTTTTAAACTTGGTGTGGACATGGTCCCATAACTGAAGGAGGCTTGAAGTACAATCCTCTACGATGTTCTATGATTTAATGAATATGAGTTCTGATTTAATGAAGTGTATCCATTTTTGAGATTTCCAAGCAGCTTTTAGTCACTCAGTAAATTGCGCCCCACCAATGGTTTGATTTGAGCATCTTTTTATATTAATAAATAATAATTTTGTTACTGTTCATACAGTCTGGAAATCCGGAGCATACTACACCATGCTGTTTCATTGTGTATTACCAAAACATTTTTGTTCTTAATTCATAATTTAACGTGTGGTGTAAAATGGTACCTCGTCGCTTCCTATCACGACGAACAAATGAAAGAAGCCGGTCAACTCGCCTTTGGTTGACCTTGAAAATAAACGATTAGTTATTTGTTGCTTGATGAAATCTTACAAATTGCCGCCTACTTAATATAAGCGCCATCTTTTTAAAATAAAATATATCTAAATCATTTACGCAATGCACCTTGATGCTAACATCTGATTGATATGTAAATAACATTCATAATGACAGACGAAGCTGTCATTTTAATATTATCTCTTTTTAATTATCTTATCATTATTAGTTTATCTACTTATGTATGTTAATACCCTGTGAAGGTATTTATACAACATAGCACGGGTTAAGTAAACTTCATTCACAGGTTTTTCACCATTTGAAAAAACCCTATGGAATATCCTGTATGGCAATCCTTTATATAGATACTCGTACAGCATATGACGGGTTAAGTTAACGTCGGCCGCGTTGGTCAAATATCAACCCGTTTGACACTTTGGAAATACCCTATGTGACATCCAGTTTGGAAATACCCTTTGATGGTATTTGTACAGTGTAACGGGTTATCAGTTATAACTTAACCTCATTCACATTGGCAATTTATAGTTATACAAAAATATTCATTTATTAAAAATGAAATATCAGATGGTGAAATAAACTTATTGTTTAAGTAGAATCCCAAGATACGTGGTTTTAGAAAATAAAACATCCAAAGATGATCACCATTTTAATACATACATACATGACATTATACAATATTATTTTTACACATTTGAATACAGAACTTATAAACGGCCAGTATTATTATTTAAATAGCCAGTATTATGTAACAATACTAAGTAAAAAATACCAAATAAATTTTAAGGAAATCTCCACGTGTGCACTATTGAGGTTATAAAACCGGCCGTACTCGTATGCCTGCTATATAATAGAAATAGAAAGAGAAACTCGCATAGAGGGAACATAACGCTTTTTCCTTACGTCACGAAAATAATAACAATTTAAATCTCCATATCAAAAGACATTTGGAGTTGAAGATAAAGTGTAAGGAACTTCATTCCTGATGGGGGACCCCCATGTATTCCTCTTCATTCCCCGTCTTACCTATCATTCTGGATTACCACTAGTTTAAATGTTAATTATATTACTAGTTAATCAGTACCAACATTGTTACTACTTATGACGTCATAAGCACATAACAATAAAAAACGGCTAGGACTTGGCATTCGATTTAATAAAATTATTTCCTGAGCCAATCCACGAGCCATATACAAGGCAGATCTATATATTATCTGTGATCTTCCAACCATAGACACCGGATAGTATAGAATGGGTAATGAAACAATAGACAAAGGGGTTATTATAGTCTGTTAAATGCTTCGCGTATGTGGAATGACATTTTTCTCGTGAAGAAAATACACAAAATGCACAATGGAACAGATTGACTGGAATGTCACATATGATGATAATATCTAGAGCTCGGCATATGGAATAAGCGTACGCGTCTCATACAAACAGAAAATAATGAGCGATTTTATACATATAGACTGGCCTCGTGGTCGAGCGTTTAGAGACCCTGACTGCAGATCGGAGGTCGTGGGTTCGATTCCCATCCAGGAGAAACATTTGAGCGATGAGCACATTCGTTCGTTCTATGTCTAGCTGTAATAAAAACATGTATATAAATATTATAACGTAAGTTTATCAGCTGTCCGGGTACCATAATACAAGTATTTAGTTGTCTAAAACTATTTGAAATTATTGTACTTTCAATGGTCTTCCACGCGCCTTACGTCGTCATAACATTTTAATTAACTTAGAATGAGGTAAATAATTTTGAATCTTTATTATTTTATAACTATAAAAGACTCCAGACTCTTTTAATTTAAACCACAAACATGTTCGATACACACCTAAAAGATGCGGTGTCAGATAGTTTTGTTTCTTTGTTGCCGTACAATCGCTCACACAAGTGATACATAATACGTCTTACCACTTGTCAACGAGACATTACATATCGTGCCTAAAAAAGGAATACCATTGTTGTATGCGAATGGGAAACCATTTGCACAAACTCTGTAAAAAGGGTCATCAAAAGCTTTTCAATCTACATTTTATAATTTTCCTGAAAATACGGTAATCGTTAGATGTTTTAATTCTTATCAAGTTTTACTGTAAGTAATGGTTAAATAAAATTGGTATTGCAAATTATTTGAGCAAATTGATTTCAATTAGTGGAGTCTTTCCTTCCTGATCCATGTGCAAAATTTTGTGATCAATATTTCTTCAAAATGAAATTCTCGTCTTTTGACAAAAAGAAAAAAGTTTGAATTGTTATAAACGAATATTGAATGAAATATAAAATTTACATTCCTACATGCTAATTATCAAGGAATTATAAACATACCTACATGGTAATTATCAAGTAATTATAAACATACCTACATGGTAATGATAAATGTTTATATTTACATGCTACCTTATCGTTAGTTAATTTTATGTGCGCCCACTAATTACTACATTGTCTATATATTACGTAGCGTATTTATTTAGACTAAACTCTTCTATACTCCTAAAAAAAGGTAAATTCCAAATTATTATATCATTTTGCCTGACGCAATACTCACGACATATAATTACCTTCAACGTTACAATTACACCTTGTCATGATATTGATAGTCATATAATTTATTTTCGTATAATTAAAAGCTTGTCTGTGATTATTCTGAACACATGTTAACGGGGGAACCGATGCGTTGACTTCATTTGAATGCAAATCGTGGCTACATCGAAGCCTCTACGCATCATGACTTAGATACGGTGATCTCAATGCTGTTTTGAATAATGAATATTCATTATAAACGACATAATATTAGCTGGAATACGAGAAGCACGTGTAGTGAAGCGCGGCAATGGCTTAATTCAACTCAGTAGCTATCAGCCATGAACGATGACCGGTTGATCTTGAGGTTGTTTAGGATGTAATGAGACTGTTTAGGATAGTAGAAAGCTATAAGAAATAAAGGAAACATCGGGTCTCTACCTGAACATTGTACAGTTCTTCACCATACTCTCTGAGGTTTGTGAATCTGCCAAACTACATTTGGACGGCATTGTAGAGTATGGCTGATACAATATTCATTATATCCCTCCATATAATGAAATTAAAAATTAATAGCTCCGCAAATGTGAACACGGATGTAAATAGTAAGTGGCATTAAAGATAGCTCTTCAGTTAATTGTACAAAAACTTTGAATCGAGGCTCCACTTCAAGTTTTTGTAATAAAAAAATTTAAAAACCTTACAATTCGGAATTAAAAATTTCTGCCTGTTATAAAAAAAACATGACGCTTTAATAATCTAGTGTAATAACATTATATTATATTCCATTACATTAAATGATTATTTATTAGCAATAATAGAAATTATTCCCAGGTACAAAAACACTTGACATGTAAACAGCACGTGTTAAAAGTTAACAACACGTATTATAACATCCTGTTAGGATGTAATGTAATGTATTATAATATTGAATTAATAGGGAATTTCTAAAGGGCAATCATAATTATGAAGACATTATAATTAAGTATCACTTACATTTCCATGTCATGACTTACATTGCTTCCAAGTAGTAATTGTATCTATTGATTATACGTTGCTATGAACTATAATAATATTCATAGTATTAAATATTCCAATTATATGAATGAGGAAATATGTTGTGATAATTATAGAGAGGAACAAAAGTACATAACATTTGATAACATTATTTGAATTAGTAACTTCACATTAAATTCCATATCATATTAATTCCATGTTATCAGTTTAGAGTAACTGATATTAAAAAAATATATATTAATGTTAGACCAGTTAATCATAAAGAAAGCTGTTAAAAATTCTCCATTTATTTCATATTATATTTTTAATATTGTGTCTTGTTGTAAGCGGGATAGCGACTCTACCATAGAGTTACATAACTATTGATTTGCAAACACTCGTGTATGTAAACAAAGCTCTACACTGTCTCTCCTTTTAAATTGCGTATGCGGTTTCTTTGTGCGCAGTAAAAGATCAAAGATTACGACAAATTCAAATGTTTAACCAAACCTGTTAACTACTTATTCCTCAAGGCTCTTTGTAGTGTGACATACAAACCTTAATATTATTACATACTATTTTTATTAAATAACCTTTAATGCAGTCTACTTCTAGCGAAGCATCAAATGATACTATAAGCCCATAATCATCTCTAATACTAATAAAACTCTTTCTATACTCCACAATAGTTGTGATGCCACTTGTGACAATAAATGCAGATTTAATGTTAAAATATAAAATTTATTCAGAATATTAAACCTTGAACGCGTTGATGTCTTATGTACTATCAAAATTATATAATCGTAGTTTGTTTACTGTACGCATGATATATGTATCGTAAACGTAAAAAGTAGCGACCCGGCTTCAAAAGTACTTTATTGCAAGAAATATATAATTACATTAGTTAGAATTCGATCCACTGAGTACCAAAGATTTGTGAGCTTAAAACATTTAGAATCGAAATCCACTGCATTAAATTAAAGCTAACAACTGCTTAATAAAATGTTATTTTTATTGTTATTATGGCAATTTAGGTATGATTGGCCATTTTATATAAATTCATTATTATATGTTTAGTTTTAGAAGTCGTTTTAATGATGTTACGTTATTCAAATTTTAAGTTATAAAAGAAACATAGCTTTGTAAGTCAGCGGTTGGTACTAAAATTTGGACCCACAACTACGAAGAGGAACACTGCTTCTAACTCATTAAAGTATTTAATTAAGAGTAATTTTAAATTTAAATCCCCGTTCCATATATTTTATTCAGACACTTATTAAAGTTTACCTCATTATTATCTTGATAACTCACTTAATCAGCACTTATGTATGTTAAACCAAAGAACATTCCACTAATCCATTAGTTTTGAATAGGTGTCAATGACATAGATTTTTTTATTCAACTCGAGAATGATTAAATAAAAACCCATTACGTGTTCCAGCCTGTTGAAAAAAAAACAAATTTGTATTTTACACTTATATATTTGAGGTCATCAAAACTTTGAGGCAAATGGGTATAACAAAGTTACCCAAACGGGGAAAATTCCTACCTATTACATCTTAGCTAAAAGATTTACTGTAGAACAACTAACATGATTGTTCATATATGTAGAAAATAACATAGCTCCAGTGGTTCCTTTGTCGTAACGGTGTAATGTTACCGATCAGATGTCACAGATACGCCAGGGGTGTAACTTAGACCCAAAAGTCTAAAGTCAACGTGACAAGATGCAAGATTATACTCGTATTTCGATTAATGTACACTAATTATAGCATAACATAATATGTTATGTTATGCTATAATTTATCATAGAGGTGGATAGATAATAACTATCGGCTAGAACCTTTTTTCTCTTCTTCTACTTTCGTCAAAAAGGTATTTATGACGGGGGCGAAATCTTCACAAGGTACCTCGTTACCATGAAAGAGACAGGCGGATATGTAAGAAAGAAGAAAGAAAGAAAGAAAGAATCCGGGATCTCCATACTTAAGGCACCGGTGTCCTTTTGCTTGCAATACAGGCTAAGTACTTCACCTCAAATGACCTATATAATTCGTATGCCTTGGTTTGATGCAAGTATTTTGTTGTTAACCGCTTTAAAGCCATTAAGTCACTTCGAAGTACGCGATAGTATTTACTGTGTGCTATATAATATAGCAATAACCTAAAAATGTGTACGTAAAATTTAATACTCATTCGTTATTGCAATGTGACTTCATACCGTGACCAATACGGTAGCCGACTTTGAGTGTCTGAAAAAATATAATTAACGCAACCTTCAACTTTATACGGTATGCGTTAAGATGCAAAATAGTTTTTTATGCGCAAAAACATGTCAGAGGTTATGTGTAATGAATCATTTACGAGTATATTAGGTAGTTGCTTAACTGCTACACAGTAATGAGTGAAAAGGAAAACTTATTTAATATAAATAATACATCACTTAATATATAAATAGGATCCTAATACATCACTTAAGTACCATTAACACAATGTATGGTACAAAAATGTAGAGCACATTTTATATTTATGTCATATTTATTACAAAAATTCAAAGGCATTACTCGTATGTTAAGTGTACCGCAAAAATCGGCATTAAAAACATTATTCATTTGTACAAGAAAATATATTGGATGTCGTTAATTTTGTGGCGGTCGCACAAGTAGGTTACGCAACCCTTACATGCTGATAGCGTTATGCAACAGTCGCGAGGATGATCTTGTCTGGTGGACCTTGGGCGATGACCACTCTGGTTCACCGAAGACGGCACTATTTCTCAACGTTTACACGGACAAAACATTCCACATCGGCCGATGGAATTTACTGCATACATTGAATAACGGACAGTTACAACAGCGCGTATTCAATATTCAACTGGTTTACAAGTTTTGTTTTTTTTTAATTTTTGACTAGTTTCAAATTGTGTAAACCTGTAAATGTTCCTATACAAGTTTTATTTACCATAATACATTAAAATTTTAACTTAAAATAAAGCTCTACTTTAAAAACAATAGCAAACATTTTAGTGACGTTGTAGTAACGTAGTGTATAGCTATATTACATTGTCATATTTAGTGTTAATAATCTTCAACACAGACCGACTCTACAATATGTAGAGTATCTTTCATTTTACTGTTTATGTTACATTTATTAAAAGATAAAATAGATTAAAGACAAATGCAAATCTTGTCTAGCAAATGTCAAAATCTACAAACAAAATGTACAATTAGCAAATTCAAGCATAACTAGCGAGGAAACTCACAGGTACAAAAATAAGAGTAGGTATACAACCTGATAATGATATATCATTACTACATTTTTAAAAAGCAGTCTAACAACATATCACAGTGATATAATATACAAGTTTATTTGCATATAAATAAATTAGTAATATGAGTGTAAATAAAAATATCTGCTGTTCATATTATGTACCACAATATGTATTTTGCCGATATAATGAATTATTTCCTTAGCACTACTTTTATCAGATGTCTTCAATCAGCAAATACGAAAGACGCAGAACGATTATCTTTATAACCAAGTCGTTTATATACTCATTATAATTAGGTTGCATTAAAAAAATCTCTAATTAACATACATTTAAATGACCTTAACGGTAATATATGCCACTGCGTTTTAGTTTGTTTCTAAATAGGAATAATATTGTTGTTTATTATGGAACAAGCTATTAATTGAAATCTTACCGAAGCCAAAATATTTTATTTCATTTATTTTAAGAGAAACACTACCTATTCTAAATTGTTGGAATATAATGCTTGCATAAAATGATGCAACGTCTTTTAATAGTTTTATTTTTAAAAATCCGTAAAATCCATAATCATCTGAAGAATTTTTATTTCGGATGAATCAACGATATCAATAAATGGACAGGAAAACCTGTTCAAGATGAGAATGTGTTGTCCTTATTGGTGTATTTCAATTAATAATTCGATCCGTTCACGAAGGCGATTTTAAATATACAGTAAATTATTTTATTTTCTTCTAAAGTCAAATTTGATTAAAGTACCTATTTTTTCTAATATTAGTAAACGAATAGGAAGCATAGATATTAAGAAAATACTGGTAATTAAACAGTATTATTTGAATACAAAAATTGGTATCCGGAAATATACTCAATTACTTGACATTCATGAGAGCTAAGTAAAGGTAAAGAGGTTAAGAAGAGTATGTATATATTACGATAAGAATATACAAAAAATTAAGTAATAAAAAATAAAAAAAATATTTCATAAAACGGATAATTCATATAAATTATCCTTCCGAGACATGTTTCCCCAAACACTAGCGGTTTTCCCGCTCTGAATTATTAGGCTTATATTCGCGCGCGCGAAATATTCTTCAGTCCTTTGGACATTAGAGGCGAAAACAAGTTTGGTCGTCATTTCTGACGCACTGAATTGGTATGGCATAAATAGCCTGTATGACACAAACATCTTTATCTAAGGGTGTGTACAGACTAGCCTTTTTTTTGGTCTTCTTTTGGACTTGTAACGGTTCGTTAAGACTTGATTCAATAACGTGTTCATAATGCCTTAAAGAATTCAAAATTCAAAATCTTTGCCTTACTTTTCGTAAAGAATAAAAAACAATGCACGGTCTTATGGTAAAAGAATAATAGCATTCAGCAAAATACATATGTAGTTTATCTCGCTGGATCAAGATAACTTTTATTATCCACATGCGAGTACATTATCCACGGAATTCACGTGTAAATGTAACTCTATTGTTTCAAAACTATTATTGTTTACACCAGGATTTCCGTTCAAAATTCGTGATGCATAATTTAGCGGAATATTAAAAACATTTAACTTTTGTTACGGCGCGTCATTGATGAGTCTTATGTCTTTGAAATAACGCCCAGAATCGACGATAATAGCCCGATGTTAATGCAAAGTTATTTAGATATTTCAATGTCAACGCCTACAACCGCGGCGGTGTTCTTTACATAATTTTTTTTACACCTTAATAACATCTGTCAAGGCACTTTCGTTCTTAATTGAAACGCAATAACGTCCGTAATAGCGTAAACGGTTCAATCTTGGTCATCGATAAATGTTTCTGCTTGTACGAATTAAAAACAAATAGATTTTGAAAAGGTCGCCCGTGTTGGTCACGGAAGAACAACACGGATCTTAGAAACATCCTTATCGCGTAAAACCGGCTCGGTCCGTACCGACCTGAGAGGCTTGAGGGGCGTGATTGTCACTATTTTTCTTCACGTCATTCACGTTTCAAACTTAACAGAAGAAAACTTTGCTAGTAATCAAATATAAATTCATCTAAATTTGGGTTACGTTAATGCTCATCATACTATTTGTAGTGGGCAGTAATCGAACCCCGCAATGTTTATCTCAACAGCATTGTCTTAATCGCTAGACCAATAGGCCAGTTGATACTATCCCAATATTCTTAAATTACAAAGGTGTCATTAGCTCTAAGCGTCCGTGAGCTCGACAATCAATAATATTGACGTATCAATCGTATTGTCAAGTAGGCGGGGCACTGCTAATCTCAGATGATTGTCCGTTAGAAGCCATTCGTGACATTCCAAATACGCCCCACGAGAATAATAAATATATTATGCCTCCATTACGTGTTCTATTGCCCGCTTTAATAACATAACAAAGTATAAAGTTTATTTTGCTATGTTGAATGTATGAAATAAAAAAAATATTGAATGAAATAAATTAAAGAATGACATGAATTAAAGTAAACTACAATGAATAACGGAATGAAATGAACCAATTGAATGAAATGAATGACTGAATGAAAAGAACAAATGAAATTATTGAATGAAATATTGATATGAATGCAAACACTTTACAGCATAGATTAATATAATAAATAGCTAGTGTTACATAGATTATTATTTGACATCCTGACACAGTACAATTATTAATGCTAACCCCCCAAATACATGTTTTGTGGTGGGAATCGAACCCATAAATCCTTTCATCAGTCAATACCACTTTACCAACAAGTTAGTTACTCAAATAGAAATCATTTTAATAAATATTCGTGGTATAATGACCCGTAATAAAGGTTTGCCATAGTTTAATTTAAAGATTTGCAATTTCAGAGAATATTCTTATATATATGTCTGTTAAATATGTAGATAAATGTCAAGGTTGTTAAAAAGCCAAGCTAATCAACCGCATCTCATATGTTTTAGACTCCCCGATGCGCGGAGCAAAACGTTTGATATGAAACTATTGTACAACATGATTTTATTATTATGGCTTTACAAATGTTATTCAGAAAATATTATATTTATTATTTAATGAGTAATTGACAATAATTTTATAAATGGCAATTTTCTAATTAATTTGTAACAAGGTGGTAGTCATAATTATTATTGTGATTTTTATGCGATTTCAGTCGAATAAATCTATTTAGTTCAGTGGTTAAGATTTCAGCTGCGCAATCCATGAATTTGGAGTTCGAATCCATATAAGCGCTTGTGACTAGAAAATATGTGCATTTTTTATAAATAACATATCGCTATAGCGGTTACGAAATACATCTTGAGGAAACCTGGACACCTTCCAGTTGGCCATATATTGTCTAAGGTGAGTGAAGTCTATTCCCTATTTGGCAAGCGTGGCTGACTGGCCAACCTTACCTTTCTCCTACTCAATTAAGACTTGTATTCAACCGTATAATAATAACAGACTTGGTAAAGACCATATCATGTGTTCATTTTATTACCCAAAAGAAATTTTAATTTAGCCAATATTATTTTGTCTTAATATTTAAATATTGTACACTGTAAACGGTAGAATATATAACGTTACTGATTCTACACTATTATTATGCGTAGTTAAATACTTTTAAATATATTTTTTATCTTATCTGGTTCCTATAATACTGCCCAATTTGGGATCAGTTGAGCGTGAGAACCGTGCGTGTAGGCTTCAGCATGTTCTGCGAGGAGACTCGTGTCCGATAAAGGGATGTACGATGATAATGCTGACTACAACAAAAACTGGAAGTGCTCTCGCCTCGCCCATAGAAAGTACGCGTACGAAACATCCTTGATCAGACATTTACGGAAAGAATGCGGATCAGATGCTATATAAAGAACTCAATGCCATCAGATTCAAACGCATCCTCATATGTTGTTATTGTCGTAAAAACCGCTAACTTTCAACTCTGTTTTGTCATTGTTGCCGTTAAATTAATCGAATCGCCGTAGTTAAGTATAAGTGCCGCGACACATGTGCCGCGAGTGTACCTGAAAATGTCGGTGTAATATTTGATTGGCATGACACAGCAAACACGCCGAAGCCGAACAGCCGGTATAATGCGGCGTATTGTGCAGCGCTCGAGTCAGAAAGTAACGCAATAATATCGGTTACTATCGTCAGTTTATACGTAAAATTTAGGTAAGGTTTTAAATCCATACTACTATTATAAATGGGAAAAAGTTTGTTTGTTTGTCTTTCACGGCAAAACGGAGCAAAGAATCGATGTGATTTTTGCTATGTAGATAGTTGAAGGGTTGGAGAGTGACACAGGCTACTCTTTTTCGCGGGAAAATATCGATTTTTCAGAGGAAAACACGTTTTAATCAAATAAGCCCTACAGATAGCGTTACTGGCGCAATACTGGCATGACGTGGGAACGACACGCGGGCGAAGCCGCAGGTAACAGCTACTTGTAGTCTATAACAGATAAACTCTAACTATTCAAAATATATTGAATGCTTTCTCGCGAAATTAGTCGACGAAAGACGCTAGACGGTAATTTCCACTGATGTGGCGCAGATTATTCAAAATGTTTGCCTGCGAGTTCAGCCGAATGTTCGGCGACGTACCATGGGCAGATGTGTCGCGACACTAATTAATCACTCGGTAACAGACAAGGGCCGTAGGTATACAATAAATTGTGCAAGCGTCCTTAAAGGGCAGACGGCGACACCCCAAATAAGGAACCTTGCGCCATCAATACGAAATTGAATAGGAAAAATGCTATGATTGGGGCACAAAGTTTCATTTGAAATTCCGTCGATTTTGTTTTATAAAAATGCAGTTCGACTGGTTCAGTGGTTAGCGATGACAGTTCAAATGAGCCGGGGGTCGCAGGTTCGATTCCCACCCAGTACAAATATTTGTGCTACCACTAATATTTTTTCCGTCTGAGTGTAAAATTGCTTATATATAGAAATTTATATATGCATGTTGTATATTAATATGATCGCTATGGCATAAGCTGTTTAGTAATACTTAGTATCAGTATTTTTAGTAGTATTGTCGTATATTTCTAGTAGTAAAAGCAAACTTGTGAGAAGAAATAAATGATCAATTATTGTAACGAAATACTATTATTGTTACTTTCGAGACCACTGTTATGTTTCGGTTCTTTAAATTCTTCATATACTCACATCCTCTTTGATTTCTCGTATAAGTGTGTACATGCACAACCCACACAAACAGCTTCTATGCCAAGTAGGCTTTACGTCATCTAACTGAAGAGCAGTGGCGTCATATTATTCATTAATGAATATCCTATTACTCGAAATGTTTGCGCTCTATAGATTAATGCCTTATAAGCAGCAGAGAAGCTACCTCTATATACAAAAAAATCTGTTTTATCCTGTTTGTATATACATAACTACATATTATATGTATAATAATGATGAAACAAATATTATACAAATTGTATTATATTTGTGCATGGCAATAGGCTCACCACCTATTCCATTGTGGGACTTAAACGTAACTGGTGAAATGTGGGGGTGTACGACACTCCT
>DWEM01002056.1:0-12765 GCA_018245935.1 Agara belti belti
TAATATATGTAGTGATACGTCGAGGTGAACTAATCACACATTTTACGAAATTCTACCTCCAAAGGGAATTGCGGGGACGGGGGCGGGACGAAGTCACGGGCAAAAGCTATATTATTATAATTGAGTATTTCGTGATGAGCGTTCAACGTTTTAAGTAGCACCGCTGATTATAATTGCCAATACTTTGTGCAGAGTGAAATATTAAATCGAATTTAATCACATACAACATTCTAATTTAACTGTCTTTTATAAAAGTAAATACAAGAATTATGTTTCTTGTTTTAAAGTTGATTCTCACATATTCTATCTAATCGTAGCTAATTGTGGAATTGGTGTCCAATAGTTTAAATTTTAGATATACCAACCATATAATACCAACATATATATATATAATACCAACACATATAATACCAACATAGATATCACGCGAAAGAGTCAACGATAGCCACAATAAACATAATTATAATATTATCAATATACTACTAATATTGAAGGCCAAAGGGAAGATACCTTAATCTATTTGCAGCGAAGTTAGTCCTCACGAGGAAGAAGTTTTTTTTCTGGTAAACGTACTTTTATAACAGTTGGCTGCTCAAGGGAAATCTACACTAGCCGTTCTACGTACGACTTACGGATAAAATAAGCGCCTTGGCAAATAGTTACGAACTCACCAGCGAAACGATAGTACCTGTCATAAGAAAAACTATGTCCAACGCCGAAAATATAGTCATTAGTTACTGTATACAGTTTATATAGAACTAATTCATCGCAAATACATAGATGTACGTCGATGTTACCTTAGTTCATCGTTACTCAACTTCGAGGTCAAGAACCCCCAACTTTGTCATTACAGAGGTTTGCAATCAGTTCAAAAAATTAGACCCAATAGTTCAAAACCGCTAGATAGTTCTTATAGCTAGCTAGTTCTTGTAATCATGGTGGCATAATGTAAAATTTCCAATTTCTCTGGCCGTGTTAACGAACACATAAAAATTCCACATTTGTTTAAGTGTTATTCAGTAATTCAACTACAAACTGTCACAGTTCGCACACCGTTGTGTTGTACTGGATAAAATTGTTTTCATATTACTCAAAAGGAAACCTTAACCCTTTCGAAATAAACTACGTTTTATATTTTCCGGGGGCCATAAAAGGAAATGAAATATCTGTTCGCTCGGTGGGCGGTCTTATATTGCTCTGCGCTAGTGTTTATGGAAAATCTAACAAATACTTCATCATTTGATGCTACGCTTTAGTAATGCTATAAAAATCCGTGGGCTCCAACATAAACAGTTCAGAGTGTAATAAACACAGACACAATATTGTGCTATTGGACTAAATTGCAGAACGTAAAATGAAATAACGAAACACACAGAAAAATAAAAAGGAAATATAAGAATCGACATCCATAGATTGTTAAATAAATGTTATATACTCGTAAGCAAGTATAACTGGCTCGATTTGAAATTAGATCAAAAGACAAACGAACAATTTTCTACGCAAGCCTTTCAAATGAGCTCGGAGTCAAACGCAGGCCTATTACAAAATAAACATAAAAGTTATAAATGAAAACGTATAACATCATACACATTGCAGATACACATAGATGCGTACACGATTGTGTTACCAACATAAATAGGACACTAAATCGTACGTCGCTGCATTAATAACGCACGCGAATGAACTGTTATTCAGTTGCAAACTTGTCACAGCAGACGCTGCGGAAGTTGTACGGTGCGCCGCTAATTCGAACTCATTCAACTGTGCTTAACTGTAACCGCGCATAACGGAATTAAAATAGGCAGTAAGGCGGCGTTGTTTTAGCGAGACACGTGCATAAGTCTAGTGACTTGAAGACTTCCAATAGAAGTTGCGGAGTTGGAAACGCGCGCTGCATAACTAAGCGGCCCAGCTCAAGTAGCGCTGAAACTTCGCTTTTCGCTTCCCGTGTCGCGCTGCTTTCATTTGTTCCATTAAGAGCTGTCGCCTATGCTTCGCGCAACTTGTACGCGATTTAGCACAACGCCAGTGACTTACGAGCTAATGTTATACTGTTTGTCGCCATTTAGAAGCAGGATGTGCTTCCGTTAGCGTATTTAAAACATTGTAGTGTGTCGATTGCGTTACAAATAATGTGTTAGTTGTAAAAATATAGCAGAAATATCACAAGTTCGTTATAACCACATAACGTAGACAGGTATTTTTGATTTTAGAATTAAAGAACAAGAACCTATTGTAACATATCCGGTTTTTAAGTACATTGTATTTTATGCAATTTTTAGGAATATTCATCGGTAATTGTCTAAATCAGAAAATTTGCACCTACGTTTACGATCTATTAAGTCCTTCTCTCTTATAATACCGGTTTCCTCGCTTTATTCTAACATCAGCCTCACTAGATTCCAATTTTAAAAGTCGGCGCGATCTTCTACTGTAACGCCGTCGTACGATCAAGTGTTAGCTCATACGTTCCACTTGTTGTGTTCTTGTGAAAGGTTTGGAATTTCACACCCGATATCCGATTACAAATGCAACACTACTACGCGGCTTTTTGAAGCGAATCTTGCACCTATGTTTGCAAATGACCACGAGAAGTAATCACATCAAACATGCGACAGTTCATCGTAATACTTAGGATCGCCAAAGCATGTATGACCAATGTGACTGATCGCTAGTCATTTTTATTACTTTATTTATACTCACACAAAATTCATAAAAAAAGATCATCACTGAACATTACATTTATGCTTTTTCGATTACCTATGAACCGTCGTGGGTTTTTTCAATATTTTTAATTTTGTTTTTTGTCTGAGTTAATCCTAAGAGTCATTTGCGGAGCGCCTGTTGCATTAATCTCCTTGTCCTCGGAGCACATACGGAAATGGTTTTGCGTGACTTGGATGCGAGCGGGCTCACTCGACGAGCATCTATAATCTACTTTTTAGTTTTTTCTCTTTTTCCAATCTTATAGCGGCGCGGTCCGATTCAATCGTTAGAAATTTGACTTGCAAACAGATTTTCATAGATTGCAAGTATCACGTACATATACATATAGTATCACATGTACATAATTGTATAGGAACGGTCATACAAATTTGTATCTTTAAAGCTTTGTTCCAAATCAAGCTAACGTAGAGTTTTTGTACACATTTTTATCTCCAGTACATTTGTTATAAGTGTATGGGATTTGAATGGATTTGTGTTTATCTATAAATCCCATTCAACGTAGAATTTATGTCGCTCAAAGATTATAGATACGAATTTTTATTGTGAGTAGGTATACCGTACCAAATTTAGTCTGAATACGCTTTCAAATTTTTTAAAACATTGTAATACAGAAGTACTTATAGGTACACGATGTGTCCCCTAATGATTAATAGACAAGACCAGAAGAATATATATAAGATAGAGATATATGTATAACATATAGAAGATGGAGAAGATGAAGTATATTCTCCCAACCAAAAACAATAATTTTCCAAATCGGTTAATAAATGACTCCTGAGATAACAAACATAAAATAATGCAAACGAACTGAGAACTTCCTCCTTTTTTTAAGTCGGTTAAAAAAGCAATGTCTCGTTCAGCATTTTCTAGAGATAGGCGAAATTAACAGGCGTATGGCGAGTTGAAAGATATTTTGTCATTACAGTGCATCTCTTGTGCGGTGTTTTACCACGAAACCGCATTTGTTATTTGCGCGACTATACGGGACCGCTCTGTTCTCATTGTTCTTTGTTTGTTTTTATTCAAGCTGACCTAGTTTAGGTAATCTAAGCTCCGTACACCGCTCGTTCCCGAGAGGGCGGGAATATTTTTCAGTATTTCAAATTTACATTACATTTATAAATACTGTTTAACAGCTAAGCTTTGGATATAACAGCAAAAAAGACAACTTTGATAATAGAACGCTTAAACGCATCCTGGTAATGCTAATAAATTATAATTATGTATAAGGTATACATAATTATAATTATACATAGGTTGTATAATCACCTAGGCCTAAAACCCCCTCACTAGGACAGGAGACCCGGTCCAGCAGTTGACCAACAAAAAGGCTCTTACAAATAAAGAATAACAAAAACCTATATTTGTGTAGTCGTAATATATTGTTACCTTCAACCTTAATCTCGTTATTCGGATCGAGTTTCTAGATTACAGAAAATTAATATTTAGTCGTTTCATTTCAGATAACCTTACTGTCTAAACTATTTTGAAGTTCTAAGGGCGGTTTCGTAACTCAGTTTTCGATTGAATTATTTTCTAATTTCAAGTTATTGAACATACTAATTTGAACAACGCGAAATCAAAATATCAAGGGCCCGACATCGTAGTGGACCGTTTAATTAAACAATACACGTAGAACTAATAACAAAGGTAATATTAAACCCAAACGTACTAGCACAAGCAAAACATAACTCCGCTAATTAAAACATATTATTTGAAAGCACTCACGATTAATTTGGTTCTATGTTATAGAACATTATTTAAACCACACTCCACGGTCCACGGCTATAATCGATCCTGTTTTGTTTAATCAAGGATTTAAAAACACCATTACCACCCACATAGCTTTTTATAACTTACAAATCCTGAACAACATATAAGGATATATTTTTTTCTTAATTGACGTTTGTTGTAGACCCTTTTCTGTGACACTTAACAACTTTATAGGCCGTTTGCGTGAAATCAAAACCCTTACGGACGACAAAGACTTTACTAATTATTATGTCATTGTATACGAACTAGTAAATATCTTATGTTTTATGATGTCAACAGGTAGATAAATACGTAAGTACAAATAAGTACGAGAAGAATACAAACAAAGATAAGTAGAAAGAACAGAACAATAGAAAGATAGAGGGATAAATATAAAGAACTAACAGAATAACGCGCACAAGAGCATTATTCCCTCACGATGTGCTACGAGCACTAACAGAATAATGTTCAGATCTGAAGGTTTCGTGAAGAGAGTATCCTGCCCAGCAACGATTTCATTATAAACCTAGCTGGTTGATAATTAATTTCATTTCACAACCAACCAGATCCACTACAACTAAAGCTGCTACATTATTTATTTTATTCAAACATCGATTTAACCTTCGGAAATTTTATTCGGACACGTTTTCAAGCGAACGGCTCAAACGGCTTTACATATTATGTATTTATATACCGCTTTCATAAAATAAATATGGGAATTTAGAACTTTATATTCGCTTCTTCAAAGGTATTTTAGTAAATCCACAACACGTATCTCATTTGTCTAAAAAACCTCAAGAGCCAGATAAAATGGACGGATTTCGAGCAGCGCTCGCAACCGGACGAAGAATGATTGTTGGGTTTTATAATTTTAGTAACTTTTTAATTTCGCAGCCGAGATGAACGATCATTGAAATCTTGATTTATTTATTCGCCGACTTTTCGTTGCCTACGTTTTAATATTTATAATTCAAAAACTCGCAAAAATGTCTGTTGATTCATAAGAAATCGCATACGACTTTAATTACAGTTAATTAATAGCAATAGAATTATAACGTTTTAAATTTAAAAAAAAACTTTTTATATTTTATCAGTCACATCGACGCGCTCACAAATATTTATAAATTGGAAATTTTTACAATGTTCTTTTAGTTTTGCGAATAACATAACATAATAATAACACTTGATACAATAATCTTAGATTGGCTAATGCAACAATACGCTTCCAGGCTATTTAAACGCAAAGTACACAGACACAACTTTTGGAAATCTTGACAAAACCACAGACTCCAGACTACGAATAAGCAGGATTACAGCTTCTTTTTACGCCTAGCATTGTCTTCGTCATAATAATGTAATGTTGGGGATTTTATCCTTTCTATGTGCCGTCTTTTAGAGCATCTCAGAAACGGCTAACGATATGAATATGATAAAGTATTTGTTAAATTAACCACGAACACTATAATATGCAATATAAGACCTTTCACCAAGCGTTAATATATTTCAGCTATTTTTACAACCTTCATAAATACATACATTTTGTACTTTAGGACGAAATGTTGTTTTACTGACAAAGCGACGATTTGAACCGATTCTAACGTATATGTACATATTATTAAGTACAAAAAATATACGATTCGTAACGAAGCATTGATGTTTGGTTATTTGATGATGATAAATATAAATTTCTCGAGTACATGACAATGCTGGTTAAGGAAACAACAACATAAGCACAACGATGTTTATTCGAAAAACATAACCCAACCGTAAACAAAATAAAAGTTAATGTTTCCACGCGCTAAAATTATTTCTAAGAACAAACGCCTACCAAATAGACAACGATTTGTCTTTAGCCCTTAAACTGTATTATTATGACAGCAATTGTTCTCGTCGTATTTTATGATAATTCTGGAACATTGCTGTTATAATTTTCATTGTATTAGACAGTTTAAGTAGCCTCAGATTAAGAAGTTTATAAGCCGTCATAAGCTGCTTTAAGGGTTAAAAGGAAAACTTATTCAGTATCCACTCGTCGGTTTGTTTCTATATTATAATGCGCCAGAAATAAAGATAAATATAATAACACAAGAAATAAAGATAAATTAAATTTTACTAATATATCTAGAGGATTAATAGTTAATGTTAATATGACGAAAGCCCTCAAGTTTGCATTTGCTTTGGCGAAGTTAGCGGGCGTCTCCGCGGACAAAAGTTCCCGCGGTGTTTGTGTTACCAACGATATTGGAACTGTTCCGTTAAATGTCTGGTATTATGTCGGCACCACCGGTACTTATATGATACTATCTCGTGGAGTAGAATGTTTAACAACAGCTTATTCGTGTGGCACAATGAATCTAAAGCCTAATAGTAAAAAGCTTATGGGCTTACATATTTTCATTGTAATGTTTGTATTCTATTAACATTTTCCGGCATTTATTTGTTTTAGTTAAAAAAAAAAATCTGACTACTGGAGATTTAAACCATCAGTATCTAGATGTCATAAACAACACTTATAAAACTGGAATTCCTATTGACATGTGTTGTTCTGCGCATTATTATGGTGCAATTTTGTTTTGTATACTGAAATATTACGAGTATCTTGAAAAAGGAATATCAATGAGTGGCGGGCATGTGGCGATCTCTCGCCAAACGCACTAACGTTCTAATACCTTAGATTAGATTAGACCTCTAATACCTTTAAATTTGGGAAACCTTGAACAGACACTCGATCATTTATAAGGAAAAATCTTACGTACTTATCTAAGTCGAAAATAAAATGGAGATGAAACGGAAGGATTTCCGAGGTGAACCCCAGCGCGCTATATAAGCTTTGAAATATAGCCGGCTCTAGTCGAGTTCTCTTAAAGGCCGACTTTCGTTCTGCACGGGCGTTAAAAACGAACTTCGATCAAAGTCTAACTGCTGTTTTTGTTCAACTTAACACAAAGTACTCGGATGTTCCCCCAAGGAATATTATCGCATGAAATATTTCTCTTGAACATCTTATTGCACTGTTGGGTTACTTTTTTATTACCAGTACGTACACAATGTGAAGCCTGGGGTCACATTCAGCTTTAATCAAATACATAGCATGTTAATCATACTAGATCATATCTATCTTTTCACAAAATCGAGAAGTCCAGATATCGCAGAACCCAATAGAACTGTATTTCTTAGTATTGGACGAAAAATATTTTATAATCATTCCTTTATTAGGGAGTATGTATTATTATTAAGCTTTTTCTTAATTATTGAGTACTAGCTTTTGCCCGCGACTTCGCCCCGCCCCCGCCCCCGCAATCCCCTTTGGAGGTAGAATTTCGTAAAATGTGTTTTTAGTTCACCTTAACGTATCAAAAAAGATATTCCTACCAAATTTCAGATTTGTCGAAGCTGTAGTTTGGATATATCAATTTTCCATCGTTTACGCCCCCGCAATCCTCTTTCAGGGTGGAATTTCATAAAACTTGTTATTAGCCGATCTCTACTTAGCGAAAGAAATATTCCTGAAAAATTTCAAGTCTTTTATAATATAGATATTTTTGCTACACAGTAGTTAAAAACAAAAGTATTTTTTAACGAATGCTACAAAGAGGTATAAAGGAAATGTACGGTAACACACGTGCGGGCCAACAAAATGTACTGTTTGTCGTACCCCCACTTTTCCGGCCGACGTTCCGCGTCACGTAATATTTTAAAAGGACGTATTTTTTATGAAGACCACTTTACGCCATAAATGTGTTTTGTTATTGTTATGGTCTTGTATTACTGGCCACTTGGTATAGTGGTTAGATGACTGTTAAACTCCCGTCTCACGGCCGGATTTTGATTTACTTAAATCCTAAAGATTCTTCAGAAAGCTTTAACGAGATTACCTCTATAAGTTTGTTTTATAGTTCGAGGTCAGATGCTCTTAGCTGTTTTTGATAGAGTTATGGACACAAACCAAACTATGAATATCGTTAACTATTATAGATGATCAAAAACAAGTAGCACTTCGCATACTCAATATTCAAATGGGAAATTTCACAATTGTTATGAAAATTAACTGTATAAGAATAACAATATATCTTATTATTTCCGTGATAGTTAAGTTTATTGTAACAATTCAATGATAATCACTAAAAGTATTTAGTTTTGACTCTGCTCAGGCTAAAACATAAATAGAAGTAGTAGTAGTAGCAGTAGTAGTTGTGGTAGTAGTAGCAACAGCAGCAGCAGCAGCAGAAGTAATATTGGTCCTAATAGTAGTAGTAGTAACAGTACTAGTAGTAGTAATAGTCGTAGGACTAGTAGTCATAGTCCTAGTAGCATACATCTATAGTAGGCTCAAGTCAAAACATTACATAGTTCTTCCACAAAATACAATTTCATGCAAAAACTGTTGTGTGTAACAATGACAACAGCCTCCGCGCTCGTGATTTCATTTTGTTTTTGTTCGCAACAATGTAACCACATACCCAAATTGGCTTCAGTATTTTCAAAGTATTTAAACGCACAATATTACTGGTAGACGTTGGCATCATTACGGCTCACAGATAAAATAGGTTATCGATATTACATACATACCTACATACGAGTATATACAGGCGTTAAGATTCATACACGCAATGTGATGTGTTTAACATGCAATAGGGCTAATCCTATCTACAAGCCGGTTGTGGTCGGCATCAGATTGTCTACACAGATTGCCTAATGAGTAGCTTCATATTATAGTAGAAATAACTGATTTGAAAGCGGTAGGCTTGTGTATTTGTGAGAACAGCCTACAGATTATATGCTACTGAGATTACTTTAGCTAATTGTGATGTGTTTCCGGTGTTATTTCATTCATATCCCACGCTACAGACGCTTCAATTATAACGATTAATACTAAGACTAGTCCATAATCTGAAGATAACTCCATGTACTATGGACAGTACCTACACGGTTGAGTGTTGGTCGAACATTGTTAGCGTTACCAAGGGCTACATTCTTGTCTTTCCAGAATTAAATGGTATTGTATAACAAGTCTATTGACTTTTTGTTTTACGATATTATTTTAACAATAATATTGTAAACAAAAACAGATATAAAAAATGGGACATGTTTTCTAAAAGGCTGTATTGTATGGCTAAACAAAGATCTGATATCAATATATGTATATGTAAATGTCAAGTTCTGAGTAATTTAAGGGAAACCGCACCTACTATCGCAATGGTGATAAGGCGATGGTGATATAAATTTTTAAAAGCAATATATTTCATATATAAAATTGGTAAAATTCTTTTCCATGATTTGTGTGCTGTATCACATTCATAAACTTGCGAAGTTCAATTATACCTACGCAAGTAATAAAGCGAAGAGAAAAATAGAATTCCGAATATTTAAACAGAAGCTGTGTGCAAATAGGCGTCGGTAATAACGGCCATGATAAGCAAAAATATTGGAAAAACATAAAAGTTAATGTTCACGCAAACACCACAAGAGGCGAAATGAGATTTTTTTTAACACTGCTGATTTTCCCGACCACGAGCATAAACGGTGACGCTCGGAATTTCGTTAAAAGTGTACTAGTGTTGTTTAAGCTGTAACATAGAGTGAAGCATTTGTATACCAAGCGGTCTCCGCTCAGAAGCCTCGGTTATCTCGAACGATAAGTTAGGCGAACCACTCGATGGTGGAGCCAACGGCGAAATTAGGACACGTCATTTAGAACATTCCAAATACGTTGCGTTACAACGAGGACGATCTGGATTTGTTCTCATAGCCTTTTTATGAAATGGATCTATCTCTATATATAGGACCCTAAGTCCAATATCTAATATTGGACTAACGTTAACTATATCTATGTTTAAGTTCTTTTACGTTAACATTGTGTACGAAGCATGTTTAGTATTTATACTAAACAGTTGTCGTCACATGTTTTTAAGTCCACTATACCTACTTACGTAACTACGTTATTATTAGTCTGTTGCTGGAGAGACTAAATAGTAGGAAATCCTACTTCACCTAAGCACTCCTTAATCTTCTTCAAGCGCCTGCAGGATTCTTAATAGCACCGCTTTGACTATCATCACGGTTCTTAGCACTATGCTGTTAGTGAAACAGTTACTTTAAGTATATTATTTATACTTATCTTACTTTCTTGTATTTACCGCTATATTATATTCTCCATGTATTTTGTAATAAAATCATCCGTTATTATTGTTTTGGAGCCATGAAAATGTAACAAGATAAGCTTTATTACAGAAACATTAAATAAAGGTAAGACGATAAAATGTAATTTTATGTTTCAAGTTTATAATTGTCTATGGCGTTCCCAATACCGTGAAATAAGGATACTGTTGACAGTAAAATTGATATTACTTAGAAACTTCTAAGAATTTTGAAGGAATAAGCATTTTAAATAAGAATGAAATCGTATTAACGGTTTATTTTGAGTTAAAAGCTTTTAATAACTACTCTTACACGCTATGATTGCACACTAACTATAATGAAGTTATTATATTAGAGCACTTTTAATAAGAAGCGAGTAGCCCAGTGAAGCGCTTTAAACAGAAGATTTTAGACTTAAGATCACTTTATGCTCCCTCCAAAGTGCACTAGGTCATAAAATCGCATTTTCAAGCAGGTATATTCCAACTAAAAGTGCCTTTCGTACACTACGGAAACCAATTGTTTACATATACAACCAGGTCAAGATATCAAGATACAGGGATAAATTAAAATAAGCTTATCATCCACTATATTTATTACTTGCTAATCGTACAAACTTCATCCGAGTAGAACAAATGCATCTGAAGTACATATGTGGTACATGAACCCATAGCTCTAAGTGACATCTCCACTTTAGACTGGCTGCATAATTATTTTTTGAGCGAGAAGTTTTTTACCGAGAATTAATATCAATTATAAGGTGTAAAGTGCCAGGATATTTTAAATTATTAACAATCCTATAACCATCTGGTATAACGTACCTTTCAAAATAGTGATAAAGATCTTTATACTTTTTAAAGCGGATATTTAAACTAACTGAGCTGGTTCACTATTGTGTAATTTATAATAAACATCTCAGAAGAATCTTATTATATTCTCCTGAGTCATAGGCAAAGGTTTATCCGTCCAATCTTTTATTCTTCCACTTTTAAATACGGGACTCCTTAATCCCTAATGAAACAGTGATGTCATCAACGATAAACATGTGCATTGTTTTGCTGGGAATTTTCACCTACAGAATGCGTCAGGATCTAATAAGGTAAAATCTGAAACAGGAGGTATGGAAAACTTACGAACTATATTCAGGTCAGTAGTGAAACTATCTGTAAAACTAAAGCTGGATAAGCTCTAAAGGCGACCGATAAAACAATGTTCATCAAACAATAATTTTTGGATCCGACTAATTAGTATTTGCAATAAGACATCCATAATTTATTTAAATTTTCACGTACTTTATGAATTAGACGTCCGGCTTGCATGTATTACTTTTTTACTTTACTCCAAAATGACTTCACTAATCCAAAACCATGTATCGTGAATAAATATAGCTAATGACTGCTAGACATAGTGGTGAACGATGTCCAATGATGACTAGAGTGACAAGATTAGAAAATTACTCAAGCAGCTTACAGTTGATTGAATAAAGCGAAATCGATATCTTCCTCGCCTTAATTCGTATTTCTTGTGTAAATATTACATTACCTACATCATGAATTATAGAGCATTTATTTATTAATATTAATATTTTTCATCAACCATCAGTTGTATTTGTGTAGAATAACTCACGAGTAGTAAGGAATTACTTACATAATCACATCAATAAAACAAGGTTTACATTTACATTGGCGTTATCTCTGAACGACGACACTTCAATAACTTTCAGCCACAGAAAGCTAACCTGAACGCTACCAGGAGATAGGTACGCTTTTTAGTTCGGTTGTTATAGTCTGGGACCTAAGCAAGAAATACCTAACAGGATTAAGACATTTTAGAAATTCCTGTGACAATTTTTTCACACTTTGCCTAATCTTTATGCCAAACACTGGAAATCCCAATTATTAAGCCCAACCATAAACATTATTACGAATTTCATTACAAATTACCTACATAATTAGAATCACAGTAACGTAGTAATTAAAGCTGATCCTATTTCGTTGTCATTATTATTTTGTGAACCGAAATATTTGTCAAATTACAATTATGTATATTCACATGAATCATACTTTACACATGATATCCATACTAATATTATAAAAGCGAAAGTAACTCTGTCTGTCTGTCTGTCTGTCTGTCTGTCTGTGTCATCAT
>DWEM01002057.1:0-12765 GCA_018245935.1 Agara belti belti
TAACGCTCCAAAATCGCGTACAATTTTAATTATACCAACTTGTATCAGACTTTTAAGCGTCCCGCTTTACTACTCTTATAGGGCGTGCAGCAGAACGTAGACGAACGGGAAACCGAGTAGGATTTGTGCCTCATCAACGGTTGTAATGTTTGCTGTATTAAAATTAAAGGGTATCGTGAAAACAGAAATTGATAAGGGTCAAAGTACGAGGGATTGCTCTTGTGAGTAGTTTTAGTAAGACCGTCGAAGCCATAAGTGCACAATTTTGAGTTTGCTTCGTTTTTTTATATTATTTTGTTTGATTATTCATTGTTTTGCATTTTTTATTATTTTTTCTAATACGATTTGTAAGTGCGTTCATGTTGAATTTAAAATTAACAATTGGTCACATTTAATTTTCAGAACGACCAAGAAGAATTCACAGTAAATGGTGAGTAAGCACATCGCTAAAATCGAGCGAAAAATCAAAGCATGATAATAAACCCGACATAAAAAGAAGAATACAAAAAAAAATACAATTTGACAAAAATTCCAGAAGAATTTACGATAACCTCAAGAAGATTTAACGATTAACAAAAAATAAAATTTTCGTCCCTATAACAGGAGCCCGATGCAAAATAATGTTTCTACTAACAAATTTAATTTTTATAATTTATGGACCAAACAATTTCTCGTTTATGATGACAAAAATTCTTTTTAAATGTATTCAAGTAATTTAAAATATATTCATTCAAATAAAAAGACATTGTTCATGAAGTTCCGTTAGGGCGCTGTCCTTACGTTTTGTAAGTGAAATTGCATGTATTTAAATAAAGTGAAAATCACGTGACGAGAATAACCCGTGCCCGTATTTAATGCGTAAATATTTTACGTGCATTATTTACATTTAAATAATAGATACACAATTAATGGTAATTTAATTTAATTAGGAACGCAATATTCTATACCCTAATGTATTGAAGGAAGAGTTTGAGACCTTTAAATAATTGTCGTTATAAATATTTTTAAACAAGGAATGCTTATCATGTTTCATTTTTCTCCTATAATCTCTGAAATACGCAAAATTAACCTTAGTATATAACTATATGACAGTTTTAAAACAAAAATAAACTTATCTAAAACGATAAGTATAGAAGTATTGTTCGATTTTAAAAACAATGTAATTTTATGTGTGGTTAAATAAATGATCTTTAAATGAAAAAAAACAAGGATTTTTAATTTAAAAGTATTTATCGTACTCAAGAAGACACCTACAGCATGATAAAAAGACGAAAATATTATCAGAATATAATTAATACCTACATCCTTATATAAGGTACAAATATTTGAAATTTAAGACTCCAATTAATTTCTAACTTAATGTGAAATACTTAAACTGAATTGCCTTTAAATAGAGCATACACGTTACTCTGTGGCAAGTCTCACAAAGACCAGTGCATGGAACTACAAAAAGTAAATTACCAAAAAAGGCTGCATAGTTTTTAAATACGCTAATGAAATACAAAAAACAAAAGTCCTAAATGAAAATAACTTTTGAAGACAATAAATACTGGACAATACATCCCCACGCATATTCTAAAGGGCAAAAAATAGCAATGACAATGAAACATATAGTAAATACTTAAATTTATGCAAATATATTATAAAATGTATGCAACAATAAATACTAAAGATGAAAAATTAAAAAACTAATGAGTCCATCGTTGATGAATCGTATATTGAACTCTTGAGTTTTGCTGAATTGAAAAAAGATACCATATTTTTATGGTTATATATTTATTAATTTCTAATTTAAAAAATGGGTCCTAGCCAATATTTAACTGCAAATGCTACATTATTTACTAAGTACCTATATTTATAACTGAACATTATACCTTTCGACTCCAATAAAACTACAACACAAACAAAGGTAACCTCAAAAATCATCAAGGAAAATAAATGCAACAAAATAGTTTAATTTTAAATGATTTATTGAACAGAAAGAAAGCAGAAGCCTTTTCTGGATTCATTATATAATACTTAAAGCAAATCAATTGCAATTTTACGAGATGATAACTAATGTTATTTCTTATAATGATATTCTTTACAATCAAGCAATGACCCAGAAAGCCCCACTCAAGTTAGAGGATGCACGCAACTATGGTAAGACTCATTGCATGGAATTTACTTAGTAAATAGTACTTCAAAGGTAAAATACCGTATGTAGAAAATTCGCCATTACAATAACCGTTATTTATAAAAGACGAGGTAATTACAGATGCAGATAATATATTTTTAAAAGTCCCATAAATATCACTCGCTGTAATATACAATTACATTGTTTTTTAAATTAAGAAATTATTGTAAAAATGACTCGATGCGTGCGTGATTAAAGGATTTGTCTGCCACAGTAAGTTTTATAGAGTAATTTATTTGTTAAATTAATTACAAATCTGTGTTACGAAAAAATTCACATACGGTACTTTTCCTTTGAACAGTAGAATAGTTTTATACAGTCGTCCTAGAGAAATACGTGATTAGGTTGTCCTAAGTACTTACTTTGTATTGTGTTTGCCCCAAAACATTTTGCGTTGTCCATAAACCACGTAACTGTGTTGAAATGCTGGCCAGATAGACTAAATTAAAACTTCAGAGAGATTTATGTATTGCCTTCGCGCGCTACTCGTTATATGAAGTGCCAAAAATGTTTTTTTTTTAAATCATATTGAAGTTTATTTTCCCATGACACGAGCAAAATACATAGAAAGTGCCAAAGTAGTTTAAAAATTTGACTGTACATTGTTACTAAGAGCAAAATGAATATCGTAAATGACGTAATTTATGGACAACCAGAAAGTATTGCCGAACGCCTGCTATAATTTTTACCTTTCATCATAGTTTTTGGACCAGAATTAGAAACACCTCGATAGCACACCGAAATGGCTGGTTAATGTAGCTATTTAACAGAATGCAGCATGACCAGACGATCTTGTTCAATGTATTATTGAAGATGGTCTAATGTGAGTACAATATGATATCCATACTATCTTCTGCCTGGTCCTAACCCCTGGACTGGACCCCCCCCCCCATAACTAGTGCGATGTCACATATTTTGCAATTTTACATTTAGAAATTAAAACAGGAGAGTTGCGAAATTATTTTTATTTCCGTTTAAATCCTTTTTCAATAAAAATTTCTAATACTCTGATACAAATATTGTATTTCGAAAAAATGCAATATTTGAAACCTCTCACTACCCCTTGTCACACAATGTCACGCTTCGTCGACCCCCTCCCTCCACCTTAACGTGTGACGTAATTTATGGATGGCCCTTGAGGGGAAATATGAATGAATTATGGAAAAAAAATTATTACGATCCATAGTCAAATATTCAACTTATAAAGTTGAGACACTTCAGACAACATTTAAAATGAAAATGCTTTATACCGATTTCTGTAATCCATTGTTTTACTTCACCACATCGTTTTCCCTCACTTTTATTAATCACTGCATCTCAGATATACTTTTTTATAGGTGCCTGCTATTTAAAATAAATGAAAGTTTAATTTTAAACCTTGTTTTATTTTTATGACCTAGTGAATTTGTTGAGTAAAATGAAACAGTTAAAAAATGTTATTAAATATTTATTACTATTTTTGAAATGTTTTCTGTTAGTATTTATGAAGGAGCAAATTCTGTCAATGTTTCAAAATAATATAACAAGCACTAAACACAAATTCTGCCATAGTATTGATGCTTATGATATAGACAAATTCTACATTAAATCCACACATCTTGCAAGTTTTTCTTGATTATTATTCACCCTTTTTATAATATTGTACAGTTAACACAAGTACGAATTATTAGTAAATGGTTGCAGTATACAATTATCTTCCATTTCCTTAGATGTTTAAACATGAGTGACTTTTATTGAGAGTTACGCGCTTCTTGCATTATTAGGGTGGCTAATATAGCCACTTAGAAAATAAAAAACCTGTTAGAGTCTATTAGTCTTAGCTACTTAGAAAATAAAAAACCTGTTAGAGTCTATTAGTTAAACCATAGCCAATGTCCGCAAAATTTTCAAAGGCTCATTGTTTCTTGGCTTGAGAAATCAGTGCGTATGCCAAATATTCAGTATCCTAAACACTATTATAAAAGAAAAGGATAGATTTAATTTTCCTATTAAATGCGTCAGAAAGTCTATTCCTAAAAGCGAATAAGTGCAAATAAGCTGCAAGAAACAAGTAGGTGCACAATTATTTTCTATACTGATGCGAAATTCAATGCATATAGCGCCATCTGTTATCCATTATGGCAATTAAAAGTCCAATTTTAAATTTTGTACGAATAGTATTGAACAAACATAAATCTAATGCATACTAACAACAAGAAATCGTAAAAATAAATAAATTGCTATACTGCCAATCGTTTATAAAATAATACATTTTTGTTAGGTATACTATTTTACTTAAACATAAAATTATACTTAAACATTGCGCTTAAAATAATAATCCATTACACTTATAAGCAAATTGTGTAGTAAACTTTTGCCATACAAATGTCGCCAAGTGACTAGTCTGATGTGTTTTGTATAACTATGAGTATAAATTCACGATCTGGTGCAATAAGAATCTCGTGTCTTCTACTCCTCACACGTAGGAATGTCAGCTCGTTTGTGGAATCCTACAATGGAAAAACATTTACATACAGAATGGCTAATGGGCATTTTTGTATCAGACATTTAAGTAGCACTATAACATGACAACAATCATTTTAATGTTTCACTGCTGGCCAAAAGCCTCTCCTGCAAGTCTTGACAACCTAATAAGATTTTTTTTTAAATATGCCTTCATTTGGCCAAAAGAATGTTTTGGCCAGTTATAACCATCTTACGAGATTTCTATTAACCACCAAGAGGTCTTCTGACACAATTTAAAAAGGGAAATGTTCTTTGTAAGTAAAATAATAATATATAGGGGCATCCTCACACACTTGAAGTTCATAGTTCATCCCAGTGATTTGCTAAACCTTTAACAAGTGATAGAAATAACTCTTCCTCCAGAATCTGTGTGAATCTTCCTCAACAATCGCTACGTCTATTTTTGCAAATAACACTTATATTATATACAATCTTAGCCCATGCCTATTATATTTTTTTTACTGTTGCACGAGGGCCCTAATGGCTGAAAGCACTGAATGCCAAATACAATACAATATAGACCAGTAGATCTATGCTGCCTGAGCCACATACTGTATTTTCTAAATTTAAAAAATCACCCGGCCAGCTGATCTGATCTATGGAAGTTCCATTAATAGGTATTTATACAAATGACAAATAATAATGTACAAGAAATATTAGTTTATAGAGTAATTGTTACCATTTCCCGCACAACATTCCTGGCCTTCTCTGTAAGTTGGCCAATTAGACCAGAATACAACACGGAAGTGGCATTGTCCAGAGAGCTTTTGATGGGTATTCCTGAAAATGAACAAAAAATAATACAATTCACTCTGTTTGTAACCTAGTAACACGCTGTAGTACACTTGAAATATATCGATCTATTACAAGACCGTAACTCATTAAAACCTAGAAAAAAAGCAATTGTATACCTACCTAAATGTTTCAATTTCGATAGAAATTGATTTTCTTTTAATATAAATAACAAACTGTAAAGTTTAGGTCAATATAATGTTAAATTAATATCTGAAAACGCATGTAACTATAGAAATATTGACCAAACCTTCATGATTTACGATGACGACACCCATAACACCTTTATGAGCTTGAATTCGTTTAATAGTTTCCTCTACTTCTGTAGCCTGTAAAGTAAAACTTAGTTATTTTCACGTTCTTCACACCTATGAGTAATAAAACAACACAATATTATAAATACCATTTTGCTTTCTCCGAATAAGACACAGTTACAAATTCACTTTACTTGACTCAGTCTCACAATAGCAGCTGCAGAGTTGCCTGTCTAGCAATAGTAATGTCAAATGTCAATGTCAAACAAATAAATTGCTTACAATTTTAAAAGATAGTATATAAATATTTTAAAGTAGCGCTTGGTAATGACTTTCCTTGTAATAAATCATATTTAAATTTTCAAATTATACGAAATTTATTTAACATAGTTGTTCACATACTGTGAACAGTAAAATGTTTTAAATTTAATCTGTAGCGATTATTTGACATGACATTGGTGACATATAAAAAAGCTGCATCGAGATTGGGCTTTGTGTTATAATATTTCGAGCCAGTAATATTCGCTTTTTAGCGATGGCAAAGCTGTGTTTTCAGAAACAGTAGTGGTATAATCGTAAAAAACCTTTATATTGAATGTTAATTTAGTAAAAATGCGTTTGGTGTGAGAGAAAAATGAATGAAAACTCGGCAGAATGCTCCGAAGCTTTAGACCCTCGCGTACAGGTAAAGATAATCGATAATTTAAATTATATGAGTGTTAGGAACACAATAGGCATTTTTTTATTGTTGTGTAGGTTGTTAGCGTTGTTAGAATGACTAATTTCTAACAATAGCTGTTGGTATAAGCTTCAATTATAACTTTAAAAAGTACTGTAAAGCATTTTACATAGTAATTTGTTATCGAAATATCATTACTTAAAAAAATACCAAATTGAGACAATAAAGGGTTTTTAAAACAATTTAATTAAATGGTATTTTATTCATTTGTTTTTATTTTATTAAAGTTTTTAGGAACAAATAATTTTTAATTTAATTTCTTTTAAAGGTTAAGATATTCAATAAAACCCGGGATCGGTTGATATTACCGCCCATATTACTGCCGAGATAAATCTATGATATTAAAATATGAGTAATACCAATTTGTGAGTGTTTTGGTGCATCCAATTTTGTAATAAATTTCTTCCTTTCTGCCAACAATAAAAGTCATCTCTTTTATATTATAAGTATATTTATGTACCATATAATGAACTGGAAAGTTTCAATTTATAATCTGTATTTAACAAACATGGCTCCGGAGCATAAAGTGGATTGGTTTCAGTTAACCAACTTTTCAGACAAGTTACGTACAAGGAGATTCAGAGTGCTGGCTGCTAACACTCAATGAACGAATGAATGAAAAAGAAGTAAAGGAAAAGACTTCAATTAAATATTTCACACATGAAACACTAACATATTATTTTTGTTTTTTATTGTTTATGTATGCAGATAAAGCAAATAGGAAAAAAGACAGCACAAAAAAAGTACTGATTTCTCTACGAAATTTCTTCTAACAAATTTGTATCTGGGAAAAGTTCCAAGTAAATTTGTACATATCATATAGATGAAATAATCTATACATATATTTCAGATTGAACTTGAACGTCTCAACACAGCCACCGATGAGATAAACAGGCTAGAGGTGGAACTAGACGAGGCACGATTGGCGTTTCGCCGATTGCTAGCTGAAGGACACCTTCGCATCCAGCAGCTCACCAAGAAACTCGGCACCAGTGTTCACAAAGCTCGACCTTACTATGAAGCTCGTTTCAGAGCTAATATTGTGAGTTCAGTTACTTATATTCAATTTCTTGTATGTTTCTAATAATAATAATGTTAATCAAACAGCTAAATGTTAAGTGTTAACTAAATCACATACAACTTATTAATTCTGAAATGCAAGTTGTATTTGATTAGTATAAGTTACCCTATGATTGATATAGTAGAATCACATAATTTTTGAGTTTTACCATAAGCCAGTCACATCTGGGTTGTTAACAGTTAAAAAAATATTATGTTATTCATAGTTAAGAATTGGTATCAATAAAGGTTATTTTTAATGTCAGTAGCTAGCTAGCTAGCTAGCTAGTAATGTGAGTAGTAGAGGTAAGATATTTTTTTTTTTAGTCTGTAGTTCAATCATCTACTTTGAGGAGCGCAAATGGAATTGATTTATTATTAGTAATGCCAATGTGGAATTACAGACATCCCAAGAACTCCACACGGCGACACTGGCATACGATAAAGCGAACAGCGCGCATGCGGCCGCCAGGGAGATGGTGTACCTCGCTGAGCAGGGTCTTGCCAGGCTCGCGGATGGAAGCGGGGGCCTCACATTGGACCCTGCATGGCAGGAGATGCTTAACCACGCCACTCATCGAGTTAATCAGGTAATGCTTGTAATATATGTTTTAATATCCTCAAAACACCAGATGTTAAATAAAAATGTATTACACTTCTTGATCTATATTTTTCCTTGTCATTCGTAGCTCTCAGAATCCCAGTCCATTGCCTTTGATGACTTTCTTTAATAAAAAAATAAATTTAGATAGAATCATCAAACAATACATTCTAACAGGTAAAACAAGTCTGCTTTTAAAACCATACTTGTTTAAATATATGTAATCTGTATTTGAAAAACAGTCATTTGACACTTTCAAAGGCGGAGGCGGACCGGGCGTCCACAGCGGTGACGCAGAGGACCAAAGCGGCCGCGCACCGAGCAGCCGCCGCTCTGGTTCAGCAGTTGCAGAACGGACTCAAGAGACACATTGCCAAGTCCAGGTATATTATAATATATAATATTCATAAAGAGGGTATGATAAAGTAATACTTAGGTTAAGTGTAAAGATATAAATATGATACTTTAAACGCTTATGGTCTGATGAAAGTGCTAAAGGCAATAGAATTCTGTCCAATCCATAGACAGTGACCCTTTTGTTGGTCCACTGCTGGACCGGGACATAGAAGTAGACAGTAGAAGTATGTCGTCTCTATCCACCCCTTTTCTTGGAAATAAGTTGTATGTGTTAGAAGTACATATGTATATTTGTAGTTTTATATAAGATATGAACGATTTGTCAGATTACATTGGGGCAGTGTGGAAAACCACGACCAACCCTTCTTACTATTTGGGGTGACCTGTGAACAATAATGGAAAGATATATTGAAAAATCAAAATTATTTTTTAAATGCTTTATTCTTCCTGAATAAAACTGTTCATAAAAAAATTGGCTAACATTTTTTCACATCTGATCATTCATTGATGTCATTGTTTCTTTATGTAGATTGGTATGAAATCTTTGATTGCAATGACAACATTTCGACTAGTTTGACCATACACAATGTTCCTAACACAATAAGTGATTTGGCATACTCCATTATCGTTCCTCAGATGTGACTCAGCCACCGAGTCAGTTAAATGCCGTGATTGAAGTGAATCAATCGCTCGTTAATTATGAACTCACATGAAACACACCAGAACTCGTAAAGATATAACTGCTCCATGTTGCTCGTGCGTTAACCTTGAACCAATTGACTATAAAGAGAATATTATACTCGACATGCGCTTGATGCCAATACAATAACATTGGAGTTGTGTTTTTTTGTCGATTTGTCTATTGAAAATAAAATCAATCCTAATTGAAGTTTATTACATAATTATATTTATTTAATAATTCAATATATTGATCAATAATTGAAGGTGCCATTTGGATTGTTGATTGTTGATTATCAGAATTATTTTATGTCTTCAGAATATGATTTTATTTTCATTTGTATTGTTGTCAAATTCCTCATTAACGACTTGCCAATACGTTGCTGGCTTACAAAGGAAGCTTTTTTTGTGAATCTTCGAGAATCTCATTACACCAGAAATACTTTGAATTAGATATTTAGGAACCACTTGCGAACCGTAGACTATGTCTTCTATCTTATTGTCTATTCTGAGGAATTGAATTTTATTTCAATTCAAAGCTTTTATAAAACATAATTTTTCTACTGTATTAGTCGGCTTCTAACTAACAATTTTTAGTTTAAGCTAATTTTAAAAAGCGCTTATAGCTCAGTGGTGAATATAGCAATGTTGAAAAACAGATTGGGCAACTATAGCATGGTGGACAGCTGATATATTATGTTTCAGAAATCAGTATTTGTTTTCGATTTTATATTGGAGACATATATGACAAATCAATTTTCTCTTATTTAAAAGATTTGGTTTTTTTTTCCGGTCCACTATAGCCCAAAGACCTTCCAAATACAGCAATTGGAATGTTTTATCGGGACGAAATAAAATCATTATGGTTTAAAATAACAGATTAAAATACCATCCGAAATATTCCTCATCCAACAGATAATTTCGGCCGTTCCTTACTATGAGCGCTTTTTATTTAACTAATTTTACTTTAGTATTTAGTATAAGCTAATCCTTCCGCTTGACTAGTTTGCACAGAGTATAAATATCTTCCACAGGCCGCACGCAGCCGACCGCAGGCCATGCTCATTCTCACGTTTGGTACATGACTTTTTTCTTTTCTATGCATGTTTTTGGTTAAGTTCTATTATTTTTTTTTTTAATCTTACTCTATCATTGCTTTTTTTACGAATGCCTTTTGTATTTAGCTGCCAGTTAAGTATTGCACGCTTTTAGTTTGTATTTTAATTTTTTTTTTCTTTTTAACTTACAAACATAATTTTGGTTGTTTAAAAATTGGATACTTAAAAAATAAATGCCACCTTGACGGATTATTTTTATTTTTTACATTTTGTTTCCGAAAGATGGTCCTTTGAGCCGGATATTTGTTTTCAGGCCATATTTCGAGGAGAAGGCACGCATCAACGCGGCCCTCGAGGCACAGAAAGCTCGAATCCAGACCCTGGAGGAGCAGGTCACTGAGGCCAAGCAGAAGTATTCATCGGCGTTACGGAATCTTGAGAGGATATCCGATGAGATACACAAGCATCGGTCGAGGCGACAGTCAGCCAGGAATGGTAAGTTGCATACCATTATTTGAAAGGTTTTCTGGTCATTTTCAGTCAAATCAGAAACGGCCCAAGACTGGGCCAGGTCAAGAGCACCTCAAATAAAAACTTAATGTTCTGAAACCATTCATTCAGTTAATTAACAAATACCTTATTTCTGTTTCTTCTGTTATACTTATTTATGTAATTATTTTGTTATTTTTTAATAGTATATCCGCTAGATGAGTACTCATGAACTAATGTACTTTTTATTAATTTCTCTTAGGTTTTTTTTTTTGAGAACAAAATATCTATAAACGCAAGCATAGTATGGGTTTAATAATGTTTAGTATTACTAATTAATACTACACATTTTATTGAATGCCAGCCTTCGCCCGCGAATTCGTCCACGTAGAATAGTGATTTTTGGTAGCACTTTAATCATCAATGATACTTTTATTGCATTTGGTTCGGGTGTGATAGCGTAGCAGACGGACTAGACTTACTTTTGTTCATATTGTCCCGTACAGACATAGACCATTCGACGATAACGGACACGGCCAGCGAGTCGAACGCCAGCGAGCAGCTGGAGGAGTTGTGCTCGCGCAGCGCCGACGAGAGCGTGCGCGAGTGGCTGCGGCGCGCCGACCGCCCCGACCCCGACACCTGGACCGAGATCGACCTGGACTACTCCAGCCCCGAGGAGGTGCGCTTGCCGCACTATTGTGTAATTTGTCAGTCGTGGATGGAACTAAAGAGCCACTTGACCGTCTCCGAACCACACTGCCATCGAGCGTATATTATCATCCAATCCATTCCAATTGTACTTTATCATCCAATCCATTCCAATCGTATATTATCATCCAATCCATTCCAATCGTATATTATCATCCAATCCATTCCAATCGCATATTATCATCCAATCCATTCCAATCGCATATTATCATCCAATCCATTCCAATTGTACTTTATCATCCAATCCATTCCTATCGTATGGTATCTTGATGCACTACGTACGCGTGTGACAGATAAGTTTCGAGAAGTGCTCGCTGCGGCCGCGCTCGTCGCCCGAGAAGTCCTCCCCGCCCAGCCCGCTCGAGTCCAGCAAGGTGTCGGCCGCGTCGCCGCGCCGGATCATCAGGTACCTGGCTCACCGACCCCGTATAATAATATAACTGGCTTTTGCCCGCGACTTCGTCCCGCCCCCGACCCCCGCACTTCCCTTTGCAGGTAGAATATCGTAAAACGTGTGCTCAGTTCACCTCGACGTATCACTACATATATTATTATACGTATAAACCTTCCTCTCGAATCGCTCTATCTATTAACGAAAACCGCATCAAAATCCGTCGCGTAGTTTTATAGATCTAAGCATACGTAGGGACGGACAGCGGAAAGCGACTTTGTTTTATACTATCTAGTGATAGATAGTGATTTTCGTAGTTAACACTGCCCTCATAGTAATGTGACCGATTTATATCTGAACTCGTTGAAAAATATCATTTTCTCCCAATACAATTGTAACTGAATAAAAATACCAATGTACATTTATCAGGTGCACGGACAGGAGCGCCGCCCTGCGCGCGGAGCTCGAGCGCGGCCGGCGGCAGAGCCTCGACGCCATCCTGCACGATACCGGGGAGAAAGTCAAGGAGATGTTTCAGGGTACGACGAGATGACTTCAGATGACTATCAGACCAGACAGTGGCCCAATACTGGCCAGTTTCAAACAAAACAAAAAAAAAGATTACGGATAATAAGTAGTGCGTAGATATCGTTATGCATGGGATCCGATAGACATCTGCTACAGATGATGATCATGATGATGATGATGATGATGAGATATCGTTATATAGCTGTTCATAATCCCACATGAAACATTTCATATTTCTATGTGGAAACGGATACAGTTTTTGTATCGGAACAATACTGCTAACCGTTAATTGGCAGACACGTTTGTATCACGGACCGGTGTCTAGTGTAATTATATAAATTAACTTGCCAAAGTAATAAAGATGAAGAGTATAGTATAGTATATTCGAAGTTGTATTATTTGTTTGTATTTATTTGTAAGAATGTAT
>DWEM01002058.1:0-12761 GCA_018245935.1 Agara belti belti
TGAAAGACATTTTATGGCAATTTTTTTCCCGCCTTGAATTACATTATGGTCGTTTTAGTAAGGATCCTTATTTTTTCCTATAATTAATATAGCTTATGTTAATCAGTGATAATGTAGCATTCAAACGGTGAAAAAAATTTTAAAATCGGTCCAGTAGTTTTTGAGCTTATTCATTACATACACACATACAAATCTTTGCTCTTTATAATATAGAAGTGTAGATGTCTACGTTGAAAAAGCAGTGGTTGGTATCTCGCGTAGAACACAAACGAATTTTAAAATAAAAATTAATACTTTGTATTGCCTCCATAGGCGGTTCTCGGTTACCAGGCTTTTGGGAATACTGTTAATTAATGTAACTTTCCTAAGCAATGTTACGGAAAATTGATTAATTTCTCAACTAACCCATATTTCAGGCCATGCAGCTGGGGCTGAGTATCGATTTCTTACCCGCGATAATAATACAATAATGATGGTGAAGTGCCACAATTACAGCCATTGACATGACATATTGAAAAGTGAGGAACAAGCTGAAGTAAAACTGCCGCGAGTTGAATGTATTTTCAAATACTAGATTCGGTATTCCAACTTAAACTTTTTAAATTACATTGTAGATCAACTATTAAGGTTTTATGTCATATGATATTAAAGTTCACTGTTTTATTATCTGAACCTTTCCGATTTCCGTCATCGACACTCATTTTCCCCGAGTATATCATATATCTAGACACTTTATGCGCCTTTTTATAAGTTTCATTACAACGGTTTATTTCAGTTGCACTGTTATATGTGAAATCCAATATTTGATCCAAAATTATTAGTTTCAAGTAGGTACTACTAAGGTTTTTCTTTTAGCTCACCAATACAAATAAATGAAATCGGAGTGTCTGTTTTTAATATTAAAATAACCGCTTTTTACTTAATGCATATATGTATGTATGTATACACGGTACATATACCAAAATAATATTTTTTACAGTTTTTGTCTGTCTATCTATTTGTTCCGGCTAATCTCTGGAATGGGTGGGCCGATTTTGACGTGACTCTCACTGGCAGATAGATAATGTGATAAGGAGTAAGGCTACTTTTTTATTTTTATTTTTTAAATTCTGTATAGATTATATAAAATGACGCGGACAAAGACGCGGATACAGCTAGATCAAAAATAAAAGGTAGTTTTTCAAAAAGGTTTTTATACCTTTAATTACCGCATACGGAGTGGCGTGAGATTTGGAATTGGAATATTCAAACTTTATATGCAAAAGAATCGCAGAAAAGAAAAATCTATATGTAATATATACCTACATATATTTTACAAGTACATTAAATAATTTATAACAAAAAGTTCATCAAAATCCAACGCAATGTGAGAAAACGCCTGGAACACATAACTTCTCGCTGTTGAAATTCAATTCAAATGTTCAAGTTTGAAAATAATTTTTCTCCATCCTTAGAAATGTGATCTTTTTCGACAAATCTAATTAATTATAATTAAAAAATAGTTCGCAGATATTAAAAGTTGTAAGTTGAGAACTTAGTTAATACCGGCGCGGGGCTAGGCGGCTCGTAGGCCGAGAGGGGTGATTATATCGATCGGTTCACCTCCTCCTCAGTAGCGCCGCTCCTCTCGCCGTGTTCGCTCGTGTGCCAGTACAGAGCAGTACAGTGCAAGTTACGCACGCTACACAGATAGTTGTCCCAGCGGTTCCGCGGCTCGCGAATCCCGAACTTCGAACTAGCGGCAACAACGGAACTTTCAAAAATGAGCGTGTAAGTTTTATCATTGCTATTTTCCTTGTTATGTATAATAAAATTATGTTTTTTTTGAAACGGTTTTTTTTTTGAGTGTACACTTCTTTCTATTTATATCTTTTCTCGCGGTTATAATAATAAAAGAAAATACACAAACTAAATTGTTATTGACGTTGAGAGACTGGTATGTTTTTAGGCGCTGTAAAAATAATAATTCTAACATACTTTTTCATTCTTTTTCATTTGGAATCAATATTAAAAAGTTTTTCCTCTTGTAAAATAAATAAAAAAAAGTTATATCCCTAAACCTATTCCTCAACTTACATTTAATTTTAGATTATGAAAGTAAAAGCTCCATTGTACTCTAATTGGCAATGAAAAAATTATAAATTCGATTTAAATTCAAGATGAGCTAAATTATTTTTTTTAGCTTAAACCGGGTTACTTTAGACGTGAATATATATAAAAGAAAAATATGAAAGTATTTTAACTTGAAATGTAATCTTCGGATATTTCTATTAAATTAATTAATTAAATTGTCATACTGCTTAAATACATTTTGTTCAAAAAATCCAATAATCTAATAGTAACTAATCATATATTTTTAACAAAAATCAGACTCGTATAATATATGTAAAAATAGCTACTCGTTCGGATATAAGCTCGACCGTATCGGAATAGAATAAACTTTTGACCTTTGATCGAGACTGGCAATATTTAACCCAAATAGATGTGAAGGTTTCCATAACTTTATCTTTAAAGTAGATATTAGTAATAAATTTATATCTATATATATCTTTTTATATCTTTGTATATAAAAATATATATAAATATAATCTAGCAGTCCCTATATTTTATTTAATTTATGCTAAAGTACATTCCCGTGGGATAATTATAGGGAACCATGTTATTCGAGGTCCGCGCGGGCGAAGCTTTTCATTAAATTTGGTCACCTCACTAATGAAAAATATATTTCAATATCCGGAACAGTATTGATTGTAATTAAAAATACCAAATGTATGTATATGCAAATATGTATTTATTATAGATATATGCATAGTATATATTTTATGTATATTTCGCCTGGATTGAAATAGTCTTTCGCAATAGTTGTTTTAAATAATATGTTATATATATCACAAAATTTGATCCTGCTACATACATATTCATCAACATTGCTTACCTACGAGTATCTACTTACGGGGCGCTTCAGTCTTTTGGGGATTGATTTGAAAAGTATTCTAAGTGCCTATCTCTCGATCTAAAGTTCAAGTATTTTTTTATTATTACGCAACAGATAAGCTAATTTGGAGACTAAATTGACTTTCGCGGAGTTGCTTATGAATTCTGCTCTTTTAATAACCAATTTTAGTTATAGTACTTGTCGCATGAGGCTTATTTAGCGACTCTCTTCACGCTTTTCGGGGTATGTCTTTTCAGGCGGTGTGAAAAAAAGTTATTCCAATCAACTTTCATAGTAAACAACCGATTGCAGAAATGCCGTTGAATAAGTTAACTTGCAAAATTCAATACGTTCCGGATATTTTTTTAGAATACCTTCGAAATACGATTCGTTATGGTAATAATGAAAAATAGTTTAATTTTAATGAGCGTGTACTCTTTAAGTGGCTCTCCGTTAGATAAGAAAGGTACAACTTTGGTAGAAACATGTGAATGTCCTTTACAATCCTATTAAGTTAATATATCATAGGTAGCAATATGAGGGTTGTTTTACAGGCCGAAACTGGAGAACCTCTCCCTCGAAGACAAGGAAGACGGCAGCCAGGCCGCGCAATCGCGTCCCCAGGCGCCTGCGCAGGAAGCCTGCCAACCAATGGAGACGTCTGAGCCGTTAGCCTCTACCTCTAACGCTACCTCCAACGCTACCTCCAACGCTAACTCGAGCGCCATCCCCCTGCGCTCCCGAGCCCAAGTAGAAGGAATAGATGAAACGGCTTGTTGACTGAGGAACCCCGACGTCTATCCCCCGCATCGACTCGTAAACTGTCTCAAAGGACCCCCTCTGCCATTACCCACTTGGGGTGAACCTACAAAACCTCTGGTTCTCACCCCCATCGAGCACTGCAGAATCACTAAAAGAGCTGAGAAGATTCTACAAATAATGACGTTCAAACAAAATTACGATTCAGTTTACGGTTTCATAAAATTCTACGATGCTTACAAGCGGGACGACGGATGTCTGTTCGAGTTTTTTAAAAAATACAAAGCTCAGATACACCCTAATAATTTAACCTGCGTTGGACTGGCTTTCGAACTGATCAAGCGCTGGCACGAGTTGGACGATGAATTCCCCGATTTTGCGAGTTCATGCACATTAGTCTCATGCGAGCAATCTATTAATGATCTAACGGATTACTTGGCTACCGATTGTGCCAATCATTCTCGCAGAGTCGATAAGGAGCACGCACTGGTCTGCGTTCATATCGTAATTAACGGTAACCCCGGCGTGATGCTAGCTGATCCGGGATATCACTTTCCTAAGATCATAACCGTAATGGTGGGCGAACCGCATTCACATTCCAGTGAGTAATACGTTTTATTGTACATTTAAAAAGTAGCAAATGAGTGCCGCCCACGGACATCCGGTAACCAATCGCCATTAGGAAGAAATGGGTCTTCTAGTGTGAATTCAGTTACTAATACGTGTTAGTAAGAATTTGTTTGTTAGTATTCGTTAGTGACAGGACTGCAGGAATGGGACTTATTAAAATTGGTCCAGTTAGTATAATGTTATAGTCATTAGTATTCGCCCTATAAGAAGTTTATCACACATGCGTTGCTACCCATGAAGACTGAGAATGTCGCCGCTGGCATAAACGTGGACTGGCATCCACACTCTTCAAACAGAAAAACAGATTGTTGTAAGTTATTCTAGATTTGATCTATTATGTTCAAATCATATTCTTTGGAACAATTCTTAAAAGTATCACTTGAAAATTGTGGTCCTCCATTCCTCCAAACTAATATAAATGTCTAATTCACCGAATACCTGACCTAATTGCTTAAATATCGTTCAAGAAAGGCGCAAAAAGAGCCTTGGACGTTGCAAGTGAACTTAGGCGACGGTGACCAATGACCATCTCCCTCACCTACTGTCCTGTGTGGCCCATCTGCCTATTTGCTCGGCTGAATTGTAAAAAAATATAATAACAGAGCATTTCGTCAACAGATTCAATAATCGAACTAAAATTGAAGAATGTAGAAAAGATATTCTTATATCGCTTCAGCCAAGTAAACATTAGCTATGTGGAATGGTTCGAAATGAAGACCTTAATGCAGGCCATATATCGAAACGCCGCGCTTATCTACGTTGCGAGGCCTTTCCTGCAAGCCACTGAAGTTACCATACGCCGGAACCTGCTTCACGATTTCAAGTGGGTTTTTATTAAGTTTACCACCAGTTAATACTTATATTTCCAACCTTTTTACTGATCAACTGTCGGACCGGATCTCCTCTCATAGTGAGAGGGATTTAAGCCATACTCAACCACGCGGGCCAATTGCAGATTGGTAAAATTCGCTATTAATACTTGTGATAAATATAAAAAGCAATATAAACAAGCAGATGTTACATTGAAATTAATTGAACAAAATTAGAATTAAATGTAATTTCAATGTTGATACTTGTAAGTAAAATTAATTTTTATGTATATCACTTTATGTTCTAGTCCATAATGACTGGTGCAGGATTATAAGATGATTTAAAAAAATTGGCATGAGCGTCTCACCTGCCCTTGATATTTACCTATAGCCTAGAATGTGACAAAAGCATTTTGAATAGCTTAAAACAATAAAAAAATATCTTACATTAAAATATTGATCATTACGAAAAACCGAAACTTCTATGCTTTCTTTCAACCTCCTTCATTTAGTACACGTTTTTACTGTTTTCATAAAATAGAAATTTATGTGTTCTACAATATTTTACTATAAGAAAAATGTGGCAAGTTTATGACTGTTTAATATTATTCCGCTTACTTTGACTTTTTGTGTAGGAGTATTCTGGCGCGCAATCCTTGGGGCCAGCTAATCGCCGGTGTCTACTTCAACATCTGCCCGGGAGAGAAAACCTTCACGCTGATAATAAATAACTCATTTGGAAAAACTAAAATTACGTACAAATTTTCAATTTTCAAAAATAATGTTGTAAGTATTGTTTTACTTAAGATTATTCGATGTGTTATTATTATTATTCAATCTAGGCGATTGTGATAGGTACTATAATTAACAGTATTCGTACAGTGACATTGTTCAGACCCGACTCAGTTATAGAGTGCAAACGAACTACAAAGTTAAGCGTCACCAGGTCATCTGGACGCCAATATTTCAAGAGCGTATCCATGATACGAAGACTACATTTTTTATCAATTGGTAACAGTCGTTAAACTTAATCGGAGCTGTGTCGACCACCAGCCTATAATTCCACCAATCCCCAATGCAAGAGAATCGCAGTTGCACCAGAAACTTGTACCGAGCAGTCAGTAAAAAGTGTTGCTGGACTACAATCACACATTATACATACATACATCTATACATTTAAGTGCCATCGTATTTGTACTACGGCGAAGAGACATAGGAGTATGATATAATTTGTGTGATATAACAGTGTTATAAACTTCGTTCAATATGAATCAGTTATAGCTTAGTGGTTTGAAATTCAGCCTCCCACTTTCACAGTTCTAGGTTCGATCCTGCCGCGCACCTCTGAGGTGTTACGTGCGTTTTAGAAATAAAAAAATTAATATCACTTGCTATAACGGTGAAGGAAAACATTGCGAGGAAACCAGCACACCTTAGAGATGTTGAGAGATACTTTATGTATATAATCTTTTCTGGGGTGTGTGAAGTCTATGAATCCGCACTTGGCCAGCGTGGTAGACTATGGCCTAAAAGTATTTTTCTGAGAGGAGACTAGGTCCAGCAGTGGACCAATAAAACGGTCGAAAAAAAATCTTCCTTCACTGTTGCCCTTTGGACTGTCACTGGATCTACTTCACCACTTGCACTGGCTCGGTACATTGACTAACACCATAAAGTACTTCAGTCGTGTATGTTTATCGATATACATTTATGTACAATATTATTGAATGTAGGTGCTATAGCAATTTTTCCTGCTGTTATTTTTCACAGTTCGCATTTTATCTTGTTATACATTTATAATAGTCCCGCGAGCAAATACAATACACTTCAGTTTTGTTCCATTAATATTTACATAAAAGAGAACAGAATAATTGGATGTTCGTAGACTTCGGAGTATCTGTGCCGCGTGCCGCTAGTGATTTCGAGTCTACGGGCTCTCGCGATACCGTATCGTGCTGGTTCGCGGCATTGTTTTTTACTTTTTTCCATTGTGAACGTACCTCAAATATTGACTGGAGGTTCGCCCGGTGGTCGAAATCTATACAAACATATAAAATTGGACTGTTTGTTTGTCTGTCTGTCTGTTTATTACGGGTGATCTCTGGAACGGCTCTACCGGTTAAGACGGGACTTTCACCGGCAAGTAGCCGATGTAATAAGGAGTAACTTAGGCTACTTTTATTTTAGAATTTCATTTTTATAATTTCATTAAATTCAAACGTGAACGTATTCGTGGGCACAGCTAGTTCGAAGATAAAAATTTTATTACCTTTTTTTTTAAATTATTATTCCAAAATGGTTTTTGTTCATAACACTAATGTTCGTTAATGCCTAGCAAACGAAAAAAAAAATCATCCATTGAGAAATGAAAAAGATATACATAGAAAAAGATATCTAGAACTTACTAAACCCTTTTGCCTTTACCTATATATATAAAGATATTAAAAAAGAATCATTTTCTTATTAATAAAATGAAAATCTTCGTAATTAATGTTTATGAATAACAAAAAAGTACCTACTTATAATAGGTTCGCCACAACGTTGGCAAAGTGATCAGGAAACCACAAATCTTAGACTATGAATATCCGATTATCGTATATTCGATCAATGATTCAAATCATTGGCAACCATTCATTGGCGACCTGTGCTAACTAGGTCAGGATTAAAAAAAACATTAGCAGAAATAAATCCCTTAAACAGTACGAGCTTTCCAAGAAACGTAATTGCCGGTAATACGGGATTTTCTCGTTCCACGAAAGTTTGTGTTTTGATATCGTGTAAATAACTATAAATACTTACTTGAAAAACAGTTTTTTTTTAAATCAAAGACAGATACTTAAATTTTTTTCATATGTATAGATACCCAGAATGTATTTCAAAGCAGGTTACCTACAGTATGTATCTTATCGGTTTATCGATCCAGTGGCGAACAATCATTCATTATTCAATTCCCTATGTATTGTGTTCGCCACGTGCATCTTCATCTATTATTCTCTTACATTCAGTTCAATGCAATCGTTTTCTGCTTTCTTGTTCATTATTAAATAGGTCAAGCTATTATGTTTAGTAATCGTTTGAAAACGATTGACAAAGTACAGAAGTAAAAAGTTGGTATGTTTCCATTATTGCCTTCATTCGGAAACTGAAATAGCTCACTTTCAATCTATTACTCCTTATTTAAGGCTTTTGATTTGAAAGCAAGATATTTTCCTGAACTGCAAGGTTCGAGTTATTTTCTTCTCAAAATGAATAAAATCTCTCCACAGATTTGGGTTACACCGTTCCAAACATAGAACGCTAGAGTTAACTTCGCATGTATTTATACTACTAGCTGTCAGAGGCTTCGCGTACCCGGTTAAAATAATTTAAATAATCGATGTTGCGCCCGTAACGCCATTTATAGCGCTTATATGATTAAAACGCGGTGTCCCTTGCAACTAAGATATTTATCCGCGAAAAAAATAGCCTGTGGCATTCTTCGGTTCTTTAACTACCTCCATACCAGAAATCACTTCGATCTGTTGCTCCGTTTTGACGTGGAAGATGGACAAGCAAACAAACACACTTCATAATATTAATATGGATTAAGGATTCTTCCCCTCCGTCTTCTTACAGTCCTAGTCGAGTCCTATTCGTTAATGATTAAGTTAATTATCATTATTACCTAGCGCCAACCATCTGTACCCTTATAGACCTGTCGTGCTTCTCCTACATTTATCTTATTACAATGACTAACTACTCGTAAAATCCTATTCAAGCGATACGGGCAACGGAAATTGAATTATTAAAGGGAATGCGCCGACTTTGTAATACATTTACTTGGAAAACATCATAACGCTGAGCGAAATGATAACAAGCACACTAACGATGTTAAAAATAGTATTATGTAATAACAATAGTGTAAGTATTATATTTTCCTCGTCACCTTCTCTTATAACGAGGACAAAAGGCTTCTCTTTCCTTTGTTTGGCGAAATGTTTTTAATATTCCCTTTCTGAACAGGAGCTGCCGGAACTATTGGATCGCAACCTGGATTTGATCAACGCGATACTTGACTTTGAGTACGGCGAACTGCACAGGAGACTCCGTAGGATCGCCGATATTCTATACGACAGTTTGTTCTTACATCAAATGTTGATGATCGACGAATACTTGATTTCGTATCTACGCGATCAAAGCGTTCCCAAAGATTAATACTGTATTCGGGATAGCAAATCGTAAATAAATCGTTCAGCGGGAAGACTAGCGGACGGAATAGCCAACTGGTCAAACTTCAGAGATCAGTTTAGTGAATCATCAAAACATGTGTATTGTTTAGACGTCGGTATGAGGATGAAACCTGATGAAATGGAACTTTTACTTATAGAATTCGCTTCAACTGTTATTGTAGTGTTTGCTCCATGTCTATATACTCGTATTAGTAGTGTACACTATATTCGTAATTAATATTACATAATATGTTAGATTGTAATGGAGGTTTTCGATACAACTGTATCACCGTCTACGGGGTAACGATTTCAGGAAAACATTCTAGCCACTTTTAGTATGCAACTGTTAAAAAACATACTTTATTTTTTAAATCAACATTTATTTAGGCATTCAATACACTCCATGCCAACCCAATTGTTCTTTTCACTGAAAATAACAAATGAACAATTTTACCTAAAAAAAACAGAAATAATATCCTAATTAATTGACAATTAACATATATACTTGCAAAGTATTAGCCAATTATGTCTAATACATTCCCATTATTTATTTACACTTGTAGGTGGAAGAAAAGAATCATGCTTTTGAGAGTTTCCTTATGAGTGCATCGCGTAGACAAATTTGCAGACGGCTTACAGTTGTATAAGAAACTTCTAGATTTTAAATGCATAAGATTTAGACAGTAATTTATAATAGTTATAAGTGCTTACAACACATTCCACTAAAAGGTTTCGCTAACAACACATTACACAAAAATATTACATTAAAAAAAATTTTTTCGTATCCCCATCGAAATATTACTGCAACCATTTTAACGTCCCTCTGCTCGACTATTCTGTCCTGCAGCTCCGGAAACGTGCTACCAAAATATAATAAGTGTGAAATTAAAACTGATACGGTTTTAATACTAATTATATTTCGACGGCATAAACAATACCTAATTTAATTGGTCGATTTGAAATAATTTTATTGCATTTTCTGCTGTTCGTTGTGAAGATGAGTTGCTACATACTGTCAAAATACAGCTAAATAGTTTATGAGTTGCTTAGCTAGTAGGTTAAGACTTCGTGTCCTATTTATTTCACTTGTATGTTGTATAGTTATTAGACGTAAAATAATCTTAATATTAACATCGGTATACATCCATGTATGTTATAACAACAAATCTAACAATTTCTTTGCACATTCACAAGCAAAATCAGCACATTGCACGTACAATTCAATACAACTGTTCAAACCACACGCAAGAATTGTAAAATTAACAATACCGTTTCAGATATGTCTAATAGAATTGTTATTTATATGAAACTTTCACAGACACGCATAAATGGTTATCTATAAATAGTTAAATTTTTTTTCAAGCAGGATTAGTCACACTTGACAGCGAATTAAGCTAATTACATGTCGAAATTTAATCATGCGTATTCGTTCGATGTTGTAGCGTGTTTTAGTATTATATTATATCCAACCTATTGTTATAATAAGATTCAAACTGTTTACGTAACGCCTTAATTCACGCATACGTTTCTAATATTTCCCGACATTTCTCGAGTAAAGGCTACTCTTTCTCGATCCATGGCGCCACCGCGTATCGATTGGTTTGAACTCATGTATGACATAATGCGTTATTATCAAACTAATACAATGTTATATCAGCTACTAATATATGTCTACAAGCAACAAGCGCGCGTGAGTTAAGTCGTTACACAGTAAATGGTTTTTTGATAGTATTTTAATTGTAACATAGTAATAGAATAACTATACCCAATACACAATTTCAGTGTAAATTGATTATGCTATATTGTTTCGAGTTATATTGTGATCAGGCGGTCTGACGTTGACGTTTTGTCCCGCCGACCGAACTATAATTGGTATGCCATTCAAAACCAACGCTGACTAGATATACATATATTGCGATACCTGCAGGTATTCGCCTATGATTTTAGATGAACGATTAATTAATCCACTAGCAACAAAACATAGTTTGTACATGAAATATTTCCGACAACAATAACTTCTAGCAGTTCTGTACTCGGATGCCAGTTATACCAAGATATCAGAAAATCAGTGCTGAAATTTTTGTTTCTTTCGAAGCGATGAAAAACAATTCTTAGTTACATATCTTAATCAAACACACTTCACTCACATATTGAATTACTGTTAATTCACTATTGGCAAAATATTTATGGCAAATAGCGTCTGGTATAAAAATATTTTATATGGCATATTTATTTTGTTACCGCATATATCTTCCTTTTTGCGTACCGTATTCAATGAACAAAATTCACAGTTAACCATCCCCTGTCAAATAGGGTACAAATAATTACATTGAAATTGTGCACTGGATGATCAATTAAAATTATTCACTAATGATAATATATTATAATATAATCACTTATTATGCAATTTGTTGTTTTATTTCATTGCCTATTTCTCGTATCTAGAACCTATGAATAACTATTAAATGGTATAAATACGAGACGATGAAAGTTATGAGTGCGGAGAACTCGACCGGACGGAGTCTCGTATTATAGGTACAGATGCTTGGAAACGGAGACTAACAAGCATTTCAAATCGGCTTATACACTACGTACACTAATAAGATTAGGTATTCCGTGCACAACTCAAATTGAAATTGAAATAATTTTAGTTATTATACTATTAAATATATGTATAAGTAAATCTTCGTAACGAACGTTACGATTATAATTACAAATATGGGACTCATTTAAAGATTTTAAAGAATTTCCACAATCTATCTATTTATCTATCACACATTTTGTGCAGTGTTTCTGGAAAACGAATCGTCAATGCCGGAACTTTTAACCTCGTACCAAATGATTTAAAGGCCTTAGGTAATAACGATTATATCATTGTTATAGGTGGTAGCAATGATACCAACTCTTTTAAATTTCAAATAAGTGTCAATAAATGGCTAGAAGCAAGTGCCATACAAATATAATATTTTGTGAAGTACCACACATTAAATTTTTAAACGAACGAAAGCTAAATTATGATTTAAAATTTGCTTGTACACATCACAGTAATACATATTATTTAGACTTAGAGTACAGAAAATATATACCTAGAGGTTTAGCTACTCTTTAAACTTATGTCGGCTAGTACTAAGGCAAATATTACATGTAAATTATAACACACAATTTCTAAACTTTAAAAATAAAACTAATAAGAACGTTATTTGTCTCAACAAAACTGACAACTGTACTCAAAGTTATATGTCATGTCATCGTTAAGTACTATCTAAGATCTCCAATAAAGATACACAAACAGATCAATCTCAGTACGATAATGTAGGAAATATTTTATTTCGCATCTAACGCAATCAATATCTTACATCAAAATATAAACGGTCTAATAACAAAAGCGGATGAATTAACGGTGAGTCTCGATGATGCCTG
>DWEM01002059.1:0-12761 GCA_018245935.1 Agara belti belti
AGAGGTCCGTCACAGATGCGTCACTACTCTTGAGGACTGAGATGGTCGCCTCTGGTATACAGGTGGACCGGCAACCATACCCTTCAAACCGAAACACAAGTTGTAAAAACAAATTGCTTCACGGCAGAAATAGGTGTGGCGGTGGTTATGGGATTAAAACTAAAATAAGGACAGATAACTCTTTAGCAAATAGTTATATTTATTAGAATAAATATTTCAAATTTTGTTATCGATTAGCTCACTGAATCTCTGAAGGTAATGATTTCGTTGGGATTATTGCATTTTTGTACCACTGGTAAACACCTGCATCAATGACAATATGGCTGCAACTCTTTTTTATGTCCAACTGTTTGATATGGGTTTCAATCATACTAGGCCTTTCCTGGTGTGAGTGAGACCCTCCTCTACAAAGCCTTTATTGGGATTAGTAACAGATCTATCGCTTACTTTTCGAAATATTTTCTGTTTTGGTGTAAATCACAGGATTTTGTGGTAACAAATATGCAGAGTAGCAGACTATAAAGTTGACAATTGCGTAGAACGATTCCACAAATATGGGGTTCATCGTTATGTATGAACTCCAACACTGAATAACGTTAACTTGTATGCATGTTACTCGTAAAATCAGTGATCGCCAAATACCGTTTTGCCCGTCTATTTGTAGTTACGTACATACGTCAAACCGAATCGCTTAAACATAGCTTAACAATCGGGCAGAGCATGAGATCAGTTCAAACAACCGTCCCATTATTGAACATTACAAACCATATTCAACCTTATCTTCTCAACAATAAGGGTTGGTCGATTGATGCAGAACCATGTATAGCGGAATTACAGCACGCACGCTTAATATTTACAGTGTTGTGTTTTGGTTGCGATAATGAGATGCGACTATGCGTTGCTTTTATGACTGGTCGCAGTCGAATTCTACGGCATTGGTTGTTTCAGGCTAGATTTATTGCAGTTTGAGTCTGTGCAGAGATTTAAAAAATCATTTAAAAAAGTCGGGCGCAGAGATTAATACAAAGATTATTTAATAGCAAATAATTATAGAGCATGGTATTGATTAAAATAGAAAAAAAAATGTTTTACCAGGCTGTTTTTATACTGTATACATATATAGTTACAAAACTCAATTTGTGAACGAATGATAACAACCTGACAAAACTTAACACACATGACAAGCTGTCACGTGTGCTCAGTTTTGGACTAGAGCTATGTTGCAAGATAGCAATTTTTTTTCTTATTTCAAAGAGTGCCGGTAGTTTTTTGTGCCAGCTTTATCTTCCGACCTACCACAGTCTGGTCGCCCAAATGTGTTGAATGATACGCATAATGATAATGATTATCATGTTTTACAATAATGTTACGTAATTTATACAAGAATTACAAAATATGTGGAATTTACCTAATTTGATATTATGAAAAATAAAGTTACCTCCTTTTAGGTCAAATGCGATGTTTGGGTTAATTAAGGGTCAGCGACCACATCGTTTAGTACCATTACTAGCGATAATTGACAAGAGATGCCTATTAAAGGGGTATTAAAGGCTGGCTCCAAAATCATCGGGCGATCGCCATTTTAGCATGAATTCCGGCATCATTTAATTTAGTACTAATTATTACTGAACGTTGTTGTCCTGGCTAGTTAATGCGCGGCACCGGATCGTGGTTGCGTCATGTCGAGCCGAATATTTTCTATTGCGGCTAAGTATAAAACTGCATAGTTGTATTGATAATACTATATTAACAAAAATATTGCTTTAATTAAGTATTATTAATGAACTCGTGCCCAACAATGGGTCATAAAAGGGGTTGAAGCTACAATTTGTAAATAGATATAAAAAGTAATAAGGAACTTCGTTCCAAAAATCATTGCTATAGCAAAGACGATTACGGAAATAATAATTAATAGACTACTGCTGCCACCGTAATAATATAAATACTTATCAAAATAGAAGTTAGGGGTTCTTGATATATGTAAGTTAAATAATTCGGATTCTTGATTCATACACTACATAGTACCTACATATATATGTATAGGTAAGTACAGTAGCTATCTTGATTCATACAATACATAGTATATATGTACAGTAGCTACGAATACATTGAGTGTCCCCGCTCAGCATCTGACTGGGTTAATTACGCTACTACCGGCCACGACAGTCGCGTCTGCACTAAAGATATGAATTTAATATATGTAGACGGCACGTATTGAGATACAATGCTTGCGGGTTATTGGCCGCGCGTAAACCTATACCTCGAAGAAAACGACATGTCCTCAGAAGATATGATGAGCAATGTTTCGAAGTTAAAAAACAGATTTCTTTTAAATCATTAATATCACAGTTTACTCATATTTTGTATGTTTTAGATTTTACATGTACCTATGCATAATAATGTACATTGTTTTACGGTGCCAAAACATGAAAAGCTGCGAACAGAAGATGAAGCCAATAACGATTTACACTGAACACAAGACCCATTTACGATTGCAATGCAAATCATTTGCGTGCGGGAAATCATTCAAGTCCTAACACCTATATTCTAATTAGGCACAAGACTCATCAATAACATCATTTCACACATACTGTTCAATGGCAACCACAATACGGTTAGCCATCCTAGTAATTTACTCGTGAAGTACACGTGAAGTAACATTTCCTTACCATTCAATAATGTTATGGAACAAGAATCTGCGATAAATGGACAGGGTATAAGTAATACGTAGAAAATGTGATCGTGTTGTTAATTATTCGATATAGAATACAGATACCTAAATATATCTCACACGAAAACTGTTGTGTAGAATTTTTTTGTGTTTATACTGTCCTCGGGCCGTACAACGGTAGGTGTGATGCTAGACTTGTACCCTTAATAATAAAATATAACGCTTTATAAATCAGAGCACTATAATTTATTGTTATTTACTTGGAAACATTACTTGTTCGTCCTTTCTTATCAGGTGCAAAGCAAATGGAAAGTGGTATTGTATTTAGACGGCGGCTAAATGTATCGCTTGTATGCAAATAAATATTCCTGCAGGTGCGAAACATATAAGAAAGAGACAAAATCCTTTGAAATCACGTCGTAGCAGTCAAGTGAACGCAGTAGCGACAAGAGAACCGCATTACACTTTTATAAAAATGACGCTAGTCGAGCTCGCCCTCCCGACAAGGTGTTAGGGGTACAAATAATTTATTTCTCTCTACAATACAGACAGCGTGAGTCGCGAGGAAAATAAGCAAACTATCCACCTACAGGACGAGGTTGCAAGACGGAAACAAAACCGAAGCGTTACAAAATACAAAAGTCAACCGTGCGGTCGCGACAGTGGGGTCCTTTTGGCACAATGTTCCACAAAGGAGTATAAATTTCTAGTCGGGACGGGAGCGGCGCGTCGACCTTATTTAATTTCATAATAAATTGCAATAATTGCATTAGTCGTGCTGGCGCGGAAATAAATCACGCGATACGGACGTCTTGCGACGACGTCCGATGTCAAGCGGTAAATATGACGGGCCATTGCCACGTGAATTATATTTCGGTGGGTTGTCCCGACGTCATAAACTCAAAAATAAGTCGTCGGGAAGTAATGGTTGTTCTATCAATGAGATGTTTGTGAAGTACACTACTTGGTGGCACTTGAAGTGATTCACTCAGAGAAGTTATTGCACCGACGTTATTTTTAACTCTGATAACGTATCTTAAGTTGTGGTGTTCATTTATTTAATGCTTTACCAGAATAGGTTTATAACTTAAAAACAATGCGATACGTCAAGCTCTTAGATTGTTTTAGCTATGAATTTAGACTTTATTTTTTAAATATTACGGTTAAAAGGTGAAAATATTTTTTTTTCAACAAAACAAGTTTCATTTAAATGCTAACTATAAAAAACAAAATAGTTCAAAATCAACTTGTACTTTATTCTCTTACAACAGAACAAAACATCGTAAGTAATTTAATAATGTCGCCCTCAGCGAAGTTAAATTCGTTGAGCATTCGCAATTTCATAGACCGCCGTGTTCAATTAACATAAAACTGTTTGCCTGTAAAACTATAATTGGGTCCATATATCTCTTGCAGCCACCATTGTCTAACACACAAGTCTGTTTGGATGAAAATGTCCCAACGACTTATGAAGATTCGATTAAGACCACGCCAGATTAGACCCCGATACATGGAAAAACAATTACACGAAATGCTGAAACAATGACAGGGTATACAGTTCATGCTTTGTTTACTGTATCTTGACGGCTTGCGGTCCCGCCGACCAATGGGGTAAGAATTAAGAGGGTTAAAACAATGTGGGCCGTTAGTTGAATTTATCGTTTTTCAGATAAACTTAAACGGGGATTAGTGCGTTAATTACGTTGTACAGAAAGCAGATGCTGCAGTGTATTAGAGTGAATTGTGTGTTTAATTGCATTGCGTTGCATTTCTACCATTGCTTGCAGACGTAAGTTTCAATTTATCGTCTTAATTTTAATCCCAACTTGTGACTTCCACTGAAAATATATTGTTTGTATTAATATTTTACCTTGTGCTGACAAAAAATTATCAAGCAACAAATTTTGAACAGCTATCTACAATAGTTTGTAAAGTAGGGGTCATATGGTAATCATAAAAGAGGTATAATTTGAATTTTAAGTCGATTTTAAAAAAGGAATAGGTTTTTCATTCAAATAAAAATACGTCTAGTATAAGAAGTAAAGAAAAAATTATATCAACATATAAAATTAATGAGATAAGATATTTATTACTTATTTTTACACGTATTTCTCAAAGAACTGGTGCGTTTTTCTCTGATTTGTGGTTTTTGGTATCTCTACTTTCCTGAGTAGCTTCACAAAACGAGGTAGATGGTGCAGGAAAGCTCACCTGGATTTCAAATTAGGAGTGATTTTCTATTCAGGTTGAAAAACCGCAGCTAAAAGCCGATTCTCCGTACTAAGTAGAATAGATCAAGTTCCGTAATTATCCAATGGCACATTGTATGCACTTTGTAACCTGCACTGCGCCCATTGGTTTTCTAGCCTTCAATCCAAATTCATATTACCAGTCGAGTAGTCTTAAAGGTAAGTACAATTTCAGAGATATTTCAATGTCAAATATGATCTACTTATATATTAAGCTATTAAACTTGATACTTATATATTATACCTACTACCACTACCACTACTGCTTATATATTATATCTACTTATATATTGAGCTTTGTACTTTTGTGTTACATAGAGATACATACATAACATAAAGATGAATGTTGACAATGATAATGATGAAAATGATAATGAGGTAACCTGAATCGGCGTGCACTTGTTCTAATTCCGTACCATAGAAAGCCTCGTTGCTGGTAATACAATAGTCATAGGTCAAGATTTTATACTTGCAACAAACGAGCGTCCGTTACAACGTCGTGTACCGCGCAGTGTTCGTGCATCCATCGGAATCTGAGCCGCATACTAATAAACCATACAACACGGATATTAAAATCTACGAGTTAAATTCGAAGCTGGAAGCGATAACGACAAAAATAATAAACAATTGCTGACACTTGCTGTTTGCATATGAGGCAGCATGTTCGATTGTAATTTCGAAATCTAATAAAAAATTTCGTTGTTGACGATTGATTATGTGATATTGTTTATTTTATTACTAAACTACACTAAAGACTAGATGTTTCAACTTAATCTACTAATCGACGTACTGAACTTTATCTTTGCGTAAATGACATTTACGTATTAGATATTGTTGTTTTGCAATAAAACTGAATAATATGTAGGAAAGTGTATTATGTGTATAATATATTTTGATACTGCAAAGATTCCTGATAAAATACAACAAGCATAGTTGATAAAATGTAGGTGTCATTGCGGTTTGCGACGTGCTATGTCTATATCAAAAAACTAATGTTTAAAATTAGAACACATTCATGTTCAAAAATCGAATTAAATATTTATAACGCCAATCACGATGCCTGCGTGGCGTTTCTTTTTTCGTTAAGTTATTTGTGTATAGAAAATAGAGTAGCAAATAAGGTTCTTCCAGTGTCCTCAACGTTTTATCGACCGTGAAACATCAATCGATCGAAACCCCCATTGTTTCTGTTCTCAATAATTGATAATCCCACCTATGCGTGTCTGTCCGTTATGAGCTCAAACTTTTAACAAAACGTGTTTTGAATTTTGGAATATCTTCCAAACAATACTTACATTCAGGGATTAATATAATAAATCTTATCTTAACATAATGATTTCCCAAACCGAATTGTACAAAAGTGAAATGGAAAGATTTCTCTTTCCGCATTGACGTAGATAATACATATAAAAACAATGAAAATAACACTCATATGGCGTTAGTGTATTAGCGAAACATTAGTCCTTTAAATACAGAACTCGATGTGTTCTGAACTTTTAAGTTATTCTATTATGCTCTTCGGTTACTAAGAAAAGAGCTATTACGAAATATAGATTCTATTACCACACGTGGTAATGCATGAATAATCCCTGATAATCTTTTAAGTACTGTTTGAGATATAACATGTATCTATCGGCTGCAACAATTCAACACAAGGTAGCCTGCCTTTTGCATTGGTACATCTGAAACATAAAAAATCTACAATATTAGGTATACTCCCATTTACTTATTAACCCATCGACCTTGTAATTGGATCTAGCAGGCAACTCGACATGTACCATAAACAGAGGCGATGTGTGTTTTACCTTTAAGGCTTTATTAGGGCGGCTTGTAGTGAGCCTAAGCTAACAGCTACCTGCACGAACTACACAAACTTGAGTAAATTAATTTCGGACCCTTTATAGGTTTTAGCAATGTTCAGGATTCGGGACTCCTGGAGAACCTGAGATTTATTTTTGTAAGCATTTATATAACATTTCGGGACAAGTCATGAAAGTCAATACTTCTTTTTTGCTCGTAAATAGAAACTGTGTTAGTCCCTCCATAGTGCATCCTTTGGAAGAGACTCTTTCATTTATACTACTTCTATACTTTGAGCTCCGAGCGCAGTGCTTAAATGAGCATGTATCATTATTGCACTATCATTGCCGCAGCAGCAAAGATAACATCTTTTGCCGTATCATTCTTGTGTTAATATCTGTAGAGCACGCGCTACGAAACAGAAAGGTCTAATTGAATTCACACGCAATTTAAATCGTTACAAGCGACGAATATGTTTGCGAAGATTTCCGGTTTAATTATTTGTTAGTGTCGCAATTGTATTTAGATCGACTAACGTAAGCATCACAGTGTTAAAATAATAACGTGCATTTCCTTGTTGTATTATGAAATCAATGACTTTGGTATAATACAAGCATAAATTAGTTATCGATAAACTAAGATTAGAACAATGAATCATAATATTTGTAATGTATGATTGTTTTACTAATACGTACAATACAAACAATAACAACTTATAACCGTACATTGCATTCAAAAACTGACTTTAATTGTTCTTAATAGAGTTTAAATTACATTTTAATAGGCGCTCACATACACTTTTTTGTTTTACTATCAGCTTAATGTTCTTAGAGAAAATATTTCTAAGAATCTCATGCATAAATTATGAAATGTCGCAATAATTACACTTCGTATCTTAATACCATTTAATGAGAGCTTATAGAGGTGATAATATACGCTGAAACCGAAATTAAGATGATCCATTGAATGCAAATTCTCGTGACGAACGGCAGATAGCATCCGATATCTCGATTAGCGATAGTCAATTGTCATCTTAATGGTGATGCTTATCGATTTTCACTGTCAAAATGCCGATAAATTACATATTTATTTTGTCGATCAGATAATTTTTGTTTGTTGACGAATTTAATTCGTCTTTACAACCATCACGAGTCTCCCGAGAAGTTAGAAGATACAAACGGATTCGTGGACTAAACGGTCTAATCTCAAATAACAATTCATATTCCTTTCAAAAGCTACGTTTTAGGGCAATGTCAATGTTATGTTGAGCAAAAATTGTAATTTTGTTGAATTTTAAAATGCTTGTACGTTCTAATCCTAAAGCGTAACAAGAGCTCTATATTTAGCGACACTCGTATGATCATATTCACACTACATTTGCTTGTCTCAAGCTGCGTGGCACACCGTACACATTATTATGTTGTACATCATTAGGAAATTGCGTTGCCGCGTGTACATGAATAAATTAGACATTAGACGCTGTCAACCGTGACTAATGACGGTATTACCACAAACAATACTAGTGTAGACCTACCAGGATAACACGAAACGGTCCAGAACGACAACTTTATAATGAAGAAAATAAAGTTGAGAATGAATGAGCTGGAACTTATTTTTAAGAAACAATGAAATTGAAAATGAAGATGTTTGAACCGGTATACCAGATATCTTGACAAGGATCCGTACAGACAACTCACAACATAATGCCACGTGGGCGCCCACGAGTTTTGTTGTGGTCAATTGTTGGAATCGTTTAATTTGTAACTTTAATATAATTTATATACTCTCATAATCAAGTTTTTAATGGAACAACAACCTAATGTTTTCTTAGTACTAATATTAAACAATGTGATTCGCTTCCGTGTTTTTAATTTATATTGGGCAGGTAATTAGAATTACTCTGCCTCCTGCATTTCAGAGAAAAACCCATGCTTGGCATTGAGACGTAAAAAAAAGCAGCCAACAAAAATTTTGGGACATTATCGAGAAAAATAAGACGTACGGCTCCATTAGAGTAATGTTGGCTGTTGATGATGATGATATAATATAACGTCTATGACGGTCAATGACCTCTTGACATTAGATAACTCACATGCTTTTTTGTTATTTCCACTGCATAAGAAATGATTTTTGTGAATCTTAAAATGCAAAGACTAACATAGGAAATTGGACAAAGGGATGAGTGTAGGTGTAGGTAATATACACAATATTTTATCAGACACATCACGGACAGCATTACGTTCGTTGTCGAATAATATTTAAATCTTCCATTGTTTGTTTGTCTGTCTGATTTACGTGAGGAAATGGAACATGAAGACCAGCTGGGAAGACCGCTTGGGGGCTGATCGAGTTTATAGATATATCCATGGAAGGTTCGAGAAATTTACTGCCTAGCTAACATTTAAACAAATTCGTTCTCAGTGAACCACGATTTATAGTATCTTGTCTTAGTTTAAATCTGAATTTCATGGACTTAATGCATTTAGAATAAACCTGACACGTATTTATAATAACAAACATAGCTTTCATTCGCATTTATGTTTGTTTTAACCATTTTGATTGTTCTTAGCCATTGCTTTTTTTTAAAATAAAACAGATGAAAAAATCCTCTATGCTTCATTGAGTTGTATAACTTAGTTAAATCGCAAAATATTAAAAAACTAAAATTATTATTAATTTAGGCATTACATAATGTCAAATTGTCATTTAATTTTTAATTCTTCTTAAGAAAAGACTTGCGTTAGTAGTAATGATCAAACATAGGTGTAGATCAAGTCAATTAAGTTTATCGGCTATATGTTTAATATTCACATGAAAATCCACGAAACGAGCACCAAATTGGTATAATTTTGGTATAAATATTTTACCTGTGATAAGTTTATTTACTCATCGTCCTTTCTAAATAGATACACATTTCGGATTCTAAAAATTTAACTTTTAGGGTTCGGTCTTGCCGTTAAACAGTGACGCTTAAATACCGTGTATTAACAAGGGATTTTTGTCACGACCTCCAGTAGATCTTTTGTATTAACAAAAACGCGAAGTACACTACAAAATACTGCAAGGCTTACAAGCCTATCCACTATCATTGCATAAACAGTGCACACATTATTATAAATTTAGTTCCCGGAATCGGTACGGTCAGTACAATACATTCTGTATCTAACATTTATATCTTCGCTACGAGTTCAAATGTTATCATTTTCAACATATGTTGATCTGCTATATCCAGCACTGAATCACGTTAGAACAATAGCTCGATTTTGTTCTCGCTCGCTATTGTGTTTAGATTTTATAGTCTTCTCTCACTTGGAATTGGTAAAAGACGAGCGAGGGAATAAATGTCATTTGTGAAAATAAAATTTATGTTTTCGCCTAATTTTTGACTTTTGGAGTCTATTTTTATTTTCTGTAATCTATGGTCTATGTTCCTTATACAACGGCGTTTTTAATTGTGTTTTTTTCTCCAAAATAGCTGATCAATTCTACTGGTACTCCTGTTTACATTACATGTACATTATTTATCTAATGATTTTCTCAAACGTCAGTTGAATCTTTCAAAAAATATTTGATAATATAAAACATGTTTGCTCCTACAAAAAATGTGTTGTTTCCTCAAGCATCTATTATTTAATCGTTGGTGATAGTACAGGTCCAAAAATCTATAACTTTTACGTATTAATACTGCAGAAACAAATTTGATCCAGACTTTTGATGCGGAACTTGCATGGGCAAACTTTGGCGCAACATTCTCATAACTCGGGTATGCTTCTTCCTTTTCTAAAAGTTGGTCTTAGCTTTCGACGAATCACCAAATTGATTCAATATATTATAAATATCGTAGACACGAAAAATTTGAAAGCAGAATAAATTAAAACTATTGTAATAATAATTTGTTGGTCTGAATACAGAGCTATAGATGACTCTGACATAAAAGTAATCTTGTATTTACTAAAGCTACAAGGATATATAATTAACGCATATTGCTTATTATTATTATGATACTTGTATTTAAAAAAAGTATTATTAGTACCTATTCCATTACGTCAGGTCCCTAAGAGGTAGGTAGAGAGACCGAATTCCAAATATATACATACCTGACGTGCTTTTGCACGTTCATCACTCTCTTCATGCACGCCGGTTTGAGAAACCATCAAGCTGTTAATATGTATAATGATTTTCAAGTTACACAGTTGCTCTCATTATGTAATCCATTGTGGAAGGGGTGTTATAACTATTATTTGTGCATTCACGGGTACATTATCGCGCTTCTACACTTAATTGTGTGATACACGGACGGCTGGGATGGTGATATTATTAAGGAATCAGTCGTCAGATTTGAAATTACTAAACTGTTTGTGATTTTACCAACATGTTTGAATTACTGAGGTATATTTATTTAACGAGGGAAAAATATTTTACGATATCGATGCACGCAATTGTACACAGTAGCAAGGACAGCCAGGTTTAGATTATGAGCCTTCCACTTCTGGGGTCTGTGGTTCAAATCTTGGTACTCTCTGGGGAGCCTGATCTCACAAGAATTGTATGTTATAAGATTACATTTAATCAAACCTTATAGTTTGCGTTCTCCGTTATGTTAGGTATATAAGTTGTTTAATCTGCTATTTCGTATTAGCTAGCAAGGCATTACAATTGGTCAATAAGAAAAGAGGCCCTTAACTATTCTACCATCAGCATCTGGATGATGCTCACGAACTAAAGTCTATTATATTAATTTTAATATTCTCACAAAACCTTTTTAATCCTGCTTAACAAATTTGAGCTTTTATCTAATAATATAATTAGTCTACAGACTTGTGCGATGTGGAGTTTTTCACAGTGACCGTCTGTAGATACCCTTACGAACATAGTTGACTCAGCACAAACTGGAGCGTCTAATGTTCGTGGGGTGGATGCGATGCAAAATTTTACATTCAACGCTGCGTGCTGGTTCCAAATTATTGATTTATTCATTAAGTTCCGTCTAATAAGTCCTTGTCGGTTTTGTGTGGTAATGTGGGTAGTTTATTCGATTTTAGAAAGTTAAGCAATTGTACGGCCGATAAATTTAATGGCGTATCTTTTGTACCGATATGATAATGACTTTTCTGAAAAGTGTTCTAGAAACGTATAAACATGTAGGCGAGAGGTGGGCAAAGAAACTCCTCTTACTGTTTTTATGCATATACCTTTACAAAATGTACGTTTTATTTATTTCACGTTCTAATATAATACTTATGAAAAATAATTAAAATTCGCATACCTAGGATACATTTTACAACCCTTATAATACATTCGTTTAAAGGAGAACGTTCTATATACATAATAAGATGCGCAATTCCCTTAACAACTTGACGAAATGTTCTTTTTGTTAAACAACCAACCATATTTCTACCGGCATGAACACAACAAAGAAATGTACAAATGGCTTCCTGACTTCATCACAATAACGAGAACAATACTCTGAACATGTTCAAGTTGGTGCAACTTTGAACAAAGCAAACAATTAATTGTAACTACCGTCGCTATCGGCCGTCAAGCTTATTGTTTCTGTTTTTAAAGTTGCTCTTATTAAATTTGAGAGAGTCACAACAACCCTTGAGATTAGAGGGGAAAGGTTTTATTAGGGGTGAGTAACGAGTGCCGATAAGGAGGACTAATGTCTCCAGGCACTGGGAATGGTACAAAATCCGTACAATAACGACGTAACTACTTACACTTGTTATGGTAAATAGTAAACTTTTAGTGCCGCTTAATGTTATCGGTATGCCAGTAACTACTCAGGTGGTTTTGCTTAATTTGCGAACAAGATCACCTGTAGAAGAAGTCTAGACTTACTAATCTAGAAATACAAGCGCGGAGTTTATTTAATTTAGGTTCACCGAATATTTTCATCGAAATTGTACGTTGATTTTCTTAATGATTACAGACTAGCTTTTTGCCTGCGACTTCGTTCGCGTGGAATAGTAGCTTTGATGATACTTTTATTGCAAATAATACAGATACAAACTGCTCCACGCGGACGAAGTCGCGGGCAA
>DWEM01002060.1:0-12761 GCA_018245935.1 Agara belti belti
CGCGTTGCCATAGCGACGTGAGCGCGTTACATAAATCAATGATTGCTCGAACTTCCCTTAATTAAAAACATCAATGACAGGAGATAAATATCGTCGACGAGCTTTACACGCGACATTAAAATTATTAATAGTGTTTTTATTATCGCTACGAGCCGAAGCAGTAAAATTGATCTGTTGCAGTAACAGCCGAACACATTGGTGTCCCGATCTATTTGTAGTTTTAATTAAGAATTCTAGTTACTTTTAAACATTGTGAACATTAAATAGAAAACTCTTTGCACGTAAAATAAAATATAATAACTGAAATATTCAACACATTACGTAATACGATACCTATTACTAGCTCTACTAGACAATGGGCGGGAAGCGCGCGGGTCCGTCCAGTCAAAAATTTGGACTTTGTAATATATTCCTTGAATTTTTATAATTCACTAATTACCATGCCACTGGTTTCCTAGGTTGCGGGCACCGATATCGTCGGTGCGCTGTTGCTGTGAACGAGATGCACGCGAGCGGAAGGACGAGAACATGAACCGCGAGGTCGCGGTGCGCGGGACACGTGCGCTTCGTTCGGCGGCACGCTCCGGACTGACAGCTAAAATTGCGAGCTTTATCAATGGGCAAACATTGGAAACGGCGCGCGCGCACGTATGCTCTTCCACTTAGATCTATGGTGCTTCCGTTACGCTGTTGGTGGCGCTCTCCGCCTAACGCCTAATGTTTGTTTACCGCACTCGATTCGGGAACGAATTTAAATTCTCATGTAACGTTTGCCAATAAGTTTTTAAGAACATTTTGCTTGGATTTACTTATACGATGAAATGATTAATTACTTGTCTTGTATACTTACGTAGCGAGGAACATTAAATGTCCACTGTTGGATAGAGGCCTTTTAGTGCAAAAGGAAGTTTGGTGTCGGCAACCGCCTTTTTAACCAGTTAGGGTACATTGACTGATATTTAAAAAAACTTTGAAACGGACGCTCTTCGAAACATAAATTGGAGTCGCATAATATATGTCGTATTGTAACATTGATGGTCCACATTTAGTACGGATCTCGCCTGATCTTTACTAAACATTGTCTGCATCACCATACTCCTCCACACGGAAATGAAACTAATTTTTTTACCAGTACCAATTTCTTCTAAACTCGATTTTTTTAATAATTAAAACAAAATTGTCTTTCTGGCATCTCTCACAACATTGTATAACCTAATAGGCGTTCAAAGGGACCTTTGTAGTGAATGGCATAAGAAGCAGCGTCATTAACGGCACATCAAAAGCCTCATCAGAGACGTGCACACAACTTTTTGCGCCCACACTTCCAGCCACTAGTCAGGGCAAGGATAGACACTTAATACTCAAGAGCATGCTTAATGTAACAAAAAATGCTATAAAGGCGTGAGTTCATGATCGTACATAGGAAATATATAATAGTTGGTAATGAGGTTGCTACACAACTTGGGAATAAGGAAATTTTAACCCATATAACCCATGTATAAGTATATCCACCTGTTCTATACTAATGTTATAAATGCAAAAGTGTATTTGTGTGTCCTTCATTCATGTCAAAACAGAACAACTGGTCCATGTGATTTTTGGTATGTAGATAGTTGAAGGGCTGAAGAGTGGCATAGGCTACTTTTTAAGCCGAAAAATGTCTCATTTGCACTGAAAAACGCGTTTTAATAAAAATAAGTCCTATGTATGGCGTTACGGACGCAATAACGATATGACTTATGAACAAAATAAATTCTTTTGAGGTAGCAGCTAGTATTTAAAATACCACATACTCCAAACACCTCAGTTTATCTACAAGAATAAAATAACCATTGTTGGTACGACTCAACACCCATTAATTTGATTGATAATTTGGCAATTAAATGCAGGTGTTATGGTAACCAGACAGCTGATAAAGCTACATTTATTTGTAGTATATAATAGATATATTTATTACACCCAGACGTAGAATAAAAAAATATGCTCATCACATGTTTGTCCTGGATGGGAATCGAAACCACTAGATCAGGAGGCCAGTCAAATAGGAATAGCAGCAAAGTAAAATTACCACCTGGCATCATCCATGCCATTGAACAGCCATATCGTGGATCAGTGAAATCATTGGGACTGTCCGTTGTGTTGACTTACAAACTACGTCAGGTTATAGTGAGACTTGCCTGGTTTATAGATGAGGTTGGGGCATCGAGAAGAACAGCATGGGGTCTTTGGGCTGTTAAAGTCTGCCCTAACTTTCTACCATCGGCGCGATGGAAGAGTCTCTATAAGGAGTTCCTCACGAAAATAATAGGAATAGAGAAGCTGTCAACGTCAAGAAAAGCGCACATAATCTCTAGTACTTAATAAATCATGGTAAAACAGATAAGAAATATATGTATTTAGTATATATTACATAAATTTCATTGCTAACAATACCATTATTCTGTTATCTTTTGATATCCATGAAAAGACCTTGATAATTAATATTACCTTAATAACTATACCCAGTTCAAATATTATCCTTAAGCGACACTTGCGAGTATGAGCAAATTTTGTGGCTAACCCTGAGACGACCTTCGGAAATACTTTAAACGTGCGTTAATCCAGACGTGCGTCAGATGTGATCATTGTTCCAAAAATGTATACTGGCACTGGATCAAAGACTATATTAATGCTTCTGTGCTATAAATTGCACGACTTTTGAGCTTCTGTGGCATATAACCTTAAAACCATCACAGGTGGTTTTGCAACATTCGTCGAAGGATATGAAAAAAGCACCCGAACTTACAAGCTATTGTCAACTTAGATGGGTGTTATCTACTAGCATACTTGCAGAAATTGCTGGTGATGTCACTATCCACTCTTTCACTTTCAAACAGCATCCTGATTTCTTGATGCGTATAAACCTCGCCATTTAAAAGAAGATAGAGAAAGAGAGCCACCAAGTCTGCTACGCAAGCTAATGATATATTTTCATTCTGATATTTCAACACAGGAATCATAGCGCCAGTAATATACTTAACCGAACATTGTAAAACTGAATGATGCATTCGGATGTTTTGTCAGTTTTTGTGTCGGAAGCAGCACTCTGATAGGAGCAGTCTCTTTCAATTAAGTTTTTAACAATCAACAGTTATATATTTTTCTCCAGGTGCATGTATAAGCAGATTTTAGTGAAGAAATATTATTTTACATTATAATGTTCTGTTTTAAATGTTGTTTTAGTCTTTGTGCGAGCTCGCTCAATACCCCACATATCCAATGTTGACCATTTGTCTCGAGAACATATGTATGTATGTGCAGGTGCGCGCTGAATCACCTACTTTTACTCTTCACAATCCATGTTCACAAACAACTCATGAATAAATCGTCAATAACATTGTAAGCCGAACTAGGTCTTAGGACGTTCACCTTATCTAGACCATGACTGAAATCATTAAATAATATTGAAATAAAGTAGGTAATTTAAGTTCTTCCCATAAATTTCTAAGGACAAGATTTATTTTCCAATTCCGTCATAGTTATTTCTTCGACGACATCTTGATTGACACTCATGTTAATTACCGAGTTTTAAATCGGCATCAGAGAAATTTGTCTCGTCAGCCCTTTTAATTCTGCCTTAAAGTCTTTTCAAGGGAGACAAGTATTTAAACCTTACGTACTAGAATATTATAGTTTAGTCTCAGATTAGAAAGACGACTAAATACCATCATCATATCAAACGTTATACTCTACATCCGAAATCTCGGAGGTAGAGCCGTACGTTCACCAAAACAGCTAACCTATGTTCAAATTTGATTACTACTGCCGTTGTTTTAAGGTGTAATATATTACACACTATGAAATCCAAACATTAATATTAGCTTAATTACGTGGTACGTTAAAAATTCGCTCTTCAGCGAGCGAGGATTAAGTCGGGAATGCGCGCCGATAAGATTGGCAAATTGTCTGTTACTACGGAGATCAGTTGAATTGAACCAAGTATACATATATATGTGTCTACATACCAGTGAAAGAAAACATGGTGAGGATATTTGCACACCGTACAGTTCTTCATAATGTTTCCTGAATTGTGTAAAGTTAGCCAATTCGTGGCAGACTATGGCCTTAACTTTTCTCGCTGAAAAACTAAGTTCATATCCAGCAGTGGAATGTTAAAATATAGATCGAAAAAAAACAAACGTAAATTTCCGATAGGGGTAAGGCTCCTAAGGCTTCGCGGAAAGTTACTATCTGAAACAATTCCTTCCTCGCTCTATCTAGGCGTAGGTGCTTTGATCAAACCGGAGAGATCCTATAGCCTTGATCTGCTTAATCTGAGAGGGGTCACGTGACCAACAGCTAACGGAAAAGGGGTTGATAATAGTTAATACTGATTGGGATTTATCCACACACAGCTATCTGACTTCAAATTGCATAACACCATTGTTTTAGCGGTCAGCGTCAGTAACCACCAGATGAAAAGATCGGTCTGATAATGGATCAGGTGGAGCATCCAGCGTCGCACATGAAACGCATTCGCTTCAGGCTTCAGTTTCGAAATGAACTAATTATTATCAGTTATCGCTTGGCGCTCGTCTCTACAAACAATATCACACCGTTTGAGTACGATATCTAATCTGTTGTTTGCCGCAGCCTCCTTACCGCGTCTAACGTGACCCAAATTGTGTTGTGTTATAAAACGCCTTCAAGATCTACATAAAACAATGATTACATATTCATCTATGTTCTCTTAAAACATCATCCAAACCGACTGAAACGCATTGATAATTCAATGACAAATGAATTTAATTTTCAGACCGGAATTCTAAGCATAGAATCCGTGAGAAACACTTGCTGTAATAAAAAAGGAAAATATGAGGAAACCAAGGGATTCTGTGGAATTCTGCCCTTGTCGACCAATTTTTATGTGGTGATCCAATTTTGGAAGTCTAAAGCAAAACATTTGTATTTTAATTTACAACCACAAAAGGTGTAATACCACACATAAAATGTTCTTAAGGGGTCAAGAACTACAAGATTTTGTTACAGGATCGTCAACGTAAGCCTCACGAACATGTTTGGATCGGCAAGAAGTAATATTATGTTGTTTTCTGACGTAAAGGCATGATGGACGGGTATTAAGATTGTCATGTGTCATACATATGACAAGAGTGATAAATAAATAACTAACAGGTTTAAATAAACAAAAGTACACAGCGTAACGCATCTATATGTGTTTCTTAGTAAGGACTTAAAAGAAAACTGCGAAGAAGCGTTAAGTGCCAAAGGATTATATTATGCACAGTTTATGTAGATGAAATGCAATTGCGTCTATGTAAATCACATTGAGTGCAATGCAATACAAAGTGCAGCGGGTGAAGGCAGTATTAGAGTGTTGTGCTATAATACCAAATGTTATAAGACGTAGGAGATTGTGAGTAGGAGTAGACTCTATCTCTAATACAAGAGGCCTTCACAACGCTGCTCCAGCACCTACAGATACGAGGGAGATGGGGAAGATACAGATTAGTGACCAGCGTCCTCCGTAGCAAAGAAACGCTCGTGAACATTAGCCACTAAGAGTCACCAACCCAAGAGACATCTGCACCCCGTGTCGATAAAGTTTACAGATTGCTTGCAGTCGGCAACGTACAGTCCATACAGTACAAGCATACGAGTGCTTATAGTCGACTTATCTACGGTTTCTGTCAGCTCCTCGACTCCAGAACAACTACGTTGCCACAATGCCCATAATCAGGTTTAAATGTTGACAAAATCAACACTTATTTATGAGGAAAACCGTTAATTACAAAATTAAAAACTTTAAGATAAGATTTTGCATTTTTGACCGTAATGGTCATTTGACCCTTGAAGACGTCCCTGGACCATCTCGCTATGCTCGTACAGAGTACTTGCATAATACTAGTAAATTCGCGTACCGCAGTAAATGCATACAAAATTGTAATGTGTAACCCAAATCTATGGCTATGCAAACACATGTAAAACCGGGTTATAATCCGCTGCCAGCGTGCCACCGGAACAAACACGCAAACATACTTGCAAGCTAAAATTAAAATAAGTATATCTTTACCATGTAATATCGTAATTTCGTTTTTGTAGAGTTCTGTAAATTTTAATCTATAAATCCAAAACCGAATACTGACTATAGCGTTCTCGTTCATACGAAAAAAAAGGCAGAATTCTTATTAAATTTTATTTTGTACAACCACAATAAGACCTAAGTCACATGTACCATATTTTTATACGCAGACAATGTGCGTGTGGATGCTGTGGCAATTTGAACTGATGGAAAATAGATTGGTAAGGAAGTTTCTAATACGAAGCAAACGTTGCAAACGTTCATGTATTTTATGAGATTAGGTAATCAAACACAGGCATGCGGCAATTAATTGAATTAATTGCAGTTATCACCCATCTGGTTATCTGAGCAATTGTATTGTGATGTAAGAGCCTCGTAAAATTTATTGCCTTATCTGCAGCCTTGAGCGCTTTTAACTGTTACTGTGCGAACATCTTTTGGAGCTTTCGCGAGTTACGTTCCTAAGGAGACTGATAATAATTTCTCACGAGGTCTCCCAATCAATAACAATTACCAACATCCACTTATACTTACAAACTAGGAAGAGTCTGTGATATGGTGTTCAGACAACTTATAAACCTACTTATATACATATCTTAATACATATACGTATACTGTTTTTTACTGTTTTTTTTACTGATCACAAAAACATTTGTCTTAAATGGAAATCCAGCCCGCAACACTCGAATCAGCTTTCTATTTCTCCTGAACTAGTAAAATAACATAACACGTAAATCTGAAGATCAGTGCACCTGTTATTGTTTAGGTTTTGTCAGTTTTATTGTTCAATTTTTGCATCTTGGTCTACTCGGAAAATGGAAAGACTGTCTGCCACGCTAGTTAAGTACGAGTTGGCAGACTTCACACGCCATATAAACATTATAGACAATTCAACATAATATAGGTAACGTCGTGACGTATTCCTTCACAATTAAGCAAGTATTATTTAAAGATTAAAATGCACATATGTTAGTAAAGCCAGAAGTGTTTCTTAGAATTCGAATGCCAGGTGGACTGATTGCATAACATACCACGTACAACTACATATCTTTAAGTTTAAGGTTTTGGTCTAAATGTTGTAGGTACATAACAGTTACACCGGAATATCATTCTTGAACTACGAAAACTAGTATTTCAATATTTACAGTCGGAAAACGCGCAAACAGTGCGTAAGTTATGTAACGCGCGAGGCAAATAGCAGACCCATGTGATAATATTGACTCAATAATAATCGCGGCGCTGAGCGGCTGAGGCGGTGACATCATCTCCCTCGCCAGAGCCGCGGATCCTGCTGGGTAGCTAATTGAAAACCAATTAACCACTCTTGAAATGTATGCTACCAGTTTTGAACAGTTAGGTAAAGGAGAGTCATCGAGAGATCCCCTCGTTGTTTCAACGACATAAACTATACTGTCGTGTCTCTTGCTGCAGAGATCTATTAATTTATTTCTTCAAAAAAGCAGCATTCCTGGATTTTTTATTTGAATAGTACGGTAAGTAGACGCGCCTAAACACGTGATGTAGCAACTTCACTATAAAAGTCGGTAAACTCAGTAAACTAACGTACATAATTATATAAGCATTTGAATAATTAGACGTTTTTAAGGTTATTGAAAATTTACAAACACAGGCTTTTAAGCCATTCTCCGAGCAACGTAATAAAGTATGCTTCAGATCTCTCCTGATTTAACACGCCGAGGCAAGAAGAGAGGCACCTACCTACTTAACGTAAATTATTTGCTAAATGCATTAAAAGCTAAAGGATCTTTTTTTCGCCATTTTATCATAATAATACCTACTCATTGTCACCTATAGAGACATCGTCCAAGACAAAGGGACCCTACACAACATAACAGACACGAAATGGCGATCTTTTCATTGCTAATATCGTACAATATTTCGAACCTAAGTACTTCATTGCGTCATTGAAGTTTTTAGTTCCTTTTGCAATTCCTTTTTGTTATTAAATTTGTATTCTACATAATAGATCGTTGACAGGTTTCGATGCAGTTAGGTTTTCAATTTTAAACACAATGTCTGAAATTCAGCGTACATTATCTGGCAAGGCTGCCCGCGTGCAGCGCTCGATGCAGAGATAAGCAATAGCAAACAAATTCATTTCGTCGGAATGTGACCCATATTGCGCAGTCTATATTACGAGCGCACACTTTTTAATCATATTTGACAGCTTTCTTTGCCGCTATTAAGTTCATTTTAATATTTCAAACGCAACTGGTCACAGCGCAGATTTCTTTTACAAATATTAGTCTCCAAAAGGACCCGAAATGAAATTGGCGTTATACCAATAGAAAAACTGTATCCTCGCATTCTCGGCATTTTTTGTAGAGTTGAAATAAAATATTGAGAATAAAGTAGGTGGTTAATTGAAGTTTTCAAATTGTAGGGAAATAAAATTTAAATGATTCATGCGATTATAGACAGTGTAGAGTCTAGACTACCCTAACGGTTGCCAATTTTCTGTGGGACCGTGTGCAGCCCTACGAGCGTTTCTGCTGTCGACGTGAAGGCGTTTTCGACTACTTTAAGAAATATTTTGTTAACTAACTGTCAACTAACTCGCATCTGCATCCACATGGTAACTGTGTAGAACTTCAATAGTTTACAGCTATGTTATGTAAAGGATTCACCTAAATATCTATCAGCGACAAAAAAATTCAAATCCCAAAATCCACAAGGACAAAATGTTTACTTTTAACAAAACTGAAGACCGCACGCCAGAAGCCCTGCACTAGAACATTGTAAAGAGACACCCGTCTAAATGAGTTTTAATGTTAATTATAGTTCATTGACCCGGCCGTATTGTATCGGCTAATTAAAACCCTTCTGTCTCGCCGTGTAATTGGTCCGCAACGTTAAACAATTAAGTACCGGAAATTGTTAGTGTGTTAGATGAATCGATATGCTATAAGTGATACACGCGATCAAACACACGATATTCATTATTCATGTTACATCTGAGAACTGCACTGAACTTTCTATTTATCGATCTATTGGGCGCATCTTAAACATAACAGGTACTGATTGAAAGAACTTTACCAACAACCTAGTTCTTTTTAAATTTGCGAAAACATTAGCTTACGCTATTTATGCATGCTACCTGGAAGTAAGTGAAAACTTTGAGAAAATCTGTAATTCTGGTCGTCCTTGCTCTTGGCGAAGCGAAGCCTCCGAAAAGGTTTAACGACATATCCAAAGATAACGATCGAAACAGACCAGTCAATGTAACCTTAACATTATGAGAACTCTCGAAAAAAGTTACTATTACTGGTTATCTACACTTAGAATGAATATATCCAACCTTGTAAATGCAACAATTGCTCTAATCTCAAACTTATCACGACGAGAAGGATATAAGCTGAAAAACCTACACCATTGGTTCGGAAAGTATGCCCGTTAGTTACTTAGAGCTCCGGCATCAAAAATTCAAGCTGCCCTAATGGTCGCCGAACTTTGAAAGGAGATGGCAACTTAAGAAGAAGAATGGCTTTACGTACTTCGAGCGAGGCTGTTAAGGCTTTACGAAACCTTCGACGTATACACCGCTGAATGTCTTAAAGTATAAGATGCATTATTTCTGTTATTCCCTGCATTAGTACTAACAGTCCACTTATTCCTGATGTGCAGATGTCACGTCACGCAAATAGAAGAATTTAAAAATTATCTGATACCTAGTACTTATCCTATAAACAATACTGTTTGTCGTTTAGCAACGCGCGTCGTGATAGCAGGGACGTTCAAGCTGCGATCTGGTTTTGATAACTTCATTTGATTTTATATTTTAGTAGTGGTATAACATCAGCCTTTAGTCTCATTTCCTGATGAGAGAAGGAACAGGAGAATGATAATGGTAGCATAATTAGAACAATTCTACTCACAGTTATCTGATTCTAAATTAGAGAATTACCACATACATACATATATATATATATATACGGTATAGGTAATACGTACACAGCACGGATTACTAGCACGGATGATGCTAATTGAAAGTAGATGCACATAGCAGTTCATATAGGTACTTACCATACATACTTTTATTTGGAAAAGAGATGTATTCAATGTTGAAAAGTTAAATGGACTGATTAATGCAAAAGACAGTACGTAATGATTACAGTAAATGATACGATATTTATATTATTTCTGTCATAAAATCTGACATGAACACCAGATATAAAATGTAGCATTTCTCATGAAATTACTTGCGGCTCGCAAGTAAATACAATTGAGCAGGACTGTTCATGCAATGCACAATGCACGAGGAAATCTCGCCCCCGCGGAAGCATGCACCTGTCTCATTACCCTCTATCTTAATCCCTCAATTGTCACTGAATCCAGCATCACTCTCCCACCCACGAAGCGGTTATAAATATAGATCTTACGTATGATGGGTAGATACCGCAGGTACCTTTTAATTTAAAATTATCGTGAAATTTACATTGTATTTTTCTTGCCTCTTTTGAGTGGCATGTCCGTCTGTAGCATATCTATCATTTTCATCACTTCCTTCATTGTCCTTTAAAGGTATCTCCCAAAGTCAAATTACAAAGAAGTGTTTAAGAAAAACTCAAAAGTGTTGTTTGTAGAGCCGGTGGCGTATTAACGACTCCTCCGATAAATGGTCCATTCACAGATATAGGTATTTTGAGGCAGAAAAATATAGAATGATAAACAAAATTTAGACATATGCACGTATCACGTAAGCGTGAAAATAGTTCATTTCAATTCTAAGCTCGTTCTATCTAAGATTGAATGGAGAATGTTCCATGTACATCCGCCTGCCTACAGTCAACAGTACAGAGATAACGTTAAATGAAAATCCAACAACATTTAAATCAAAATGCAATTGACGGAATTAAATGAAGTAATGCAATGTTGTATTTGCTTATTTATTTTACTACCAACATGTAGATAGATAATGCAATGATAAAGTTAGTTTATTGTTATTACAATTATAGACGAAGACTCCATGTTGAATAAAAATAGAAGGTAACAGTTATTATAGTAATTTCATAAATTAAAATTAGGCTTCATTTATAGGACCTACCTATTAACCTACAAAAAATGTGAAATACGATATTTAGCTATATAACTGTAAAACAAATTAGATTGTAATTATTGTTTTAAACTTTCAATTACGGTTACATATAATAAAGATTGAAATCAAAATTGTATGGAAGAGAGAAATAAATTTATATTACTTATATAAAAAAGTCACCTTAATAGGGTTTACAATCAATTTCAGTATGTAATTATGATAGATTTGATTTAAACTGAAACAACATAAAGTGGCATTAACAAAAATATAAAAGAGATAAATTGCTGTTAGTAGTGAAGCAGGCGCATTGGACTAGCCCCAAAGTAGTTCGTTCTACCTAATCAATGAGCGATACTAAGTATTTTTAAGCACTTGGGTTCCCAAGGAAAAGCTAATCTCTTCGGTATCGAAGAGGAATGTCAGAAGATACCCAATCTCATGGAGAAATGGTCGCATTAAATCTGATACAATCTTGCAACCCTCACAATGGTATGTAGGCACAAGACGCTTCCGTTACTAGCGTCGCATCAATATGAACGGACATTATATACTTCCTCGACTCTGTAAAGAAACGGCCTACATATGATATTTCTCGACGGTTCTTACTTTAATGAAGTTTTGATGGGAAACCGCAACATGCAGTTTTCTCCTATTTTTGGCTAAAACAGCCTTTGTTGTTGGAATTAAATGCAGGGCACTGGTCCAGCATCTTCCAATCATTCCCTCGCTATCGCAAGGAAAAGATCTCTTTCGTTTAACGAAGAATACCATTAGAAATGACCTAGACACACTGATACCATTTGCCAAGGATTCCGAATGAAGATAGAACGATTCTGGGATTCGGGTTATCTCGATCTTAGGTTAACCAACAGGCTTAAATTAAACATCATTAGGGTTAACTCAAAGTAAACTCATCATTGACCCCTATTCAAATAGGACAGTAAATTTGAGTTCTAGATAACTATTTACAGTTGTATTTTTTCCGACTCTTTTATTGGCCCACTGCCGCACACGGGTCTCTCAATGAGATGGTTTTAGGCCATAGTGCACCACGCTGGCCAAGTGCAAATTGGCAGCCTTCACATACCTCAGCTAGGTACATTATAAAGTTTTATAACATATTGTAGGTGTGCAGATTTCCTCGCAACGTTTTCTCACCATTATAGTAAGGGACATTTAAATTTTAAAGTTATAGAACGCGCGTAACGAGTCAGGGGCCAGGAGTTGAACCCAGACACCCGGATAGCGACACTAAATTTCAAACCGCTAGGCTATCAGCGCTTCCATTATTTATCGGTTGTCGCATTACCCGTTGGCAGCATCTAGTCGGAATGAGTCTGTAACGTCAACTAAGAATGCCCGTTCGATACAATGAACATAATGCGCTATTACCAGTAAATCGGTTGCATTGCTGTTACATTTAACAACGGTGTGGGAACACCCATTATCCAATCGGCTACTCACGCCGATAGCCATCGCCGCAACGAGCCGCCGCGTCACTGCTCATAACAGACGCGCACGCGGAACGTCGCACATACCAACACGGCTGCATACGAACTTACTGAACTTTGATACCAACGTGACCTAGTAACTCGCTATCCTGGGACGCATACCGAGCATAGCTTC
>DWEM01002061.1:0-12760 GCA_018245935.1 Agara belti belti
AATATAAATAAATAAATAAATACATAAATAAACAACAACAACAACAATAATAACTCTTTATTGCACACCACAAATACAAGGTTATAAATTAGGATACAAACTAAAGAAGGCATGGATAAACTGGTTCTGGTCTGGGTTGTTGAAACGAATTGCTAAAACTATTTTTGGGCAGGGTACGCGAAATGGGGGGCGTTAAAAGGTGCTCGATGCCTTGGAAGAGACAAAGGGGTATGAGGGACTCTTACTACACTACAACCCCTGGTAGTCTTCCCCTGCTCTGTTGGACTACTCCGGGCTGTCCAGGTAGAATACTGGAGTCTTCCGCGGATTACGAATCCTATAATAACAAATTAAATACTTTTAATTATTTTAATGCTAAGTAAGGCTGACATCTAAACCTATTAGTGAAATCCTTTATTTCTTCATTACAACTGATTTATTCAACTTCGCCACTGACTTAGTTACCCTGATATCCGAGCCGAGGCTGGATTCTCTTCCAGGACAAATACTTGTGCAGTAGTACTTATTGGATCTGCATCTAAAATTATTGAAGTACTTAGAAAAATATATAAGTACTATGCTAGCTTCGCCTTATCTGGGTGAGAGGTCGATATGTGAAGTTGCCCTAAAACATTATTATTATTATTATGCAATTCTTCTTTAGTCTTGAAATACATCAATCCTATATTAAAAGTAATTCTTAAATAATTTCTCTAAATGTTTATAATTTTATTATCGACTGTATATATTGTAAAAAGATCGCTAAGTTTTTATTATAAATATCTATATTTTTCAATCTTTTGTAATGTTTCTTTGACAAAATATTTCTACTAATATCTCCTCTTTCAATTCCGTAGAGCTCTGTAGATTTTCTTTTACATTTAAATCCTCGTTTTCTATCTTTATCTTTGGGTTTTATTTATTGTAGTCTGGTGTTTTTTTATTTATGGTCTCTTTGTCGGTTTCAATTCCTTTTCAACTAATACTTATTTACTTCCTCTAGTACCATAATATTTGGACTGTCTATTTTATTGTGAAGAAATTAATCCTCCCATACCTTTTACTTGTGTAGATATGTATATTGATTCCTTACTTATGGCATTGTATGTGTTAGTTCTTCGAAGGCTTCAGTTGATTCCGTTTCTTATTTATTATTTAGGCTCAAACAATTTGTGAAGATTATATTTATACAAACAAGTGATAATAGGTGTGCATGATACGGCTCCTTCGTTTCGGTACAATTCATTCAAATTCATTTGATCTTTCTCAAATTGTAAATTTATTACAGCGTGTACTTAAACTTTGATCTGGATTTGAGAGCATTTAGCTAAGTACATTTAATGCATTCTAGTTTGTTCAAGTTAATACAAGAAACTAATGATTACTAATAAATTGGTTTGATTTGGTAGAAGTTCGTATTGGTCCATATTAACTACGACTGGTTCAATGATTCATTGTTTGGAATATTTTTCTGCGATTAACCAATTAAAATGGTGTTTATAACGAATATATTTCATCACGTCATTGGGTTGGAGACTCGGTAGTGGAACGGTGACGGTCATCATCGATGATCTTCCTCACGATGAAATGGTTTCCAGCCGATCTGCAGTCAGGACAGCAGGGTGATGTAGACGAGATGGTCGGCAACCTTCTGCAATGGATTCAAGGGTTGTACCAGCAGAAGAATAGGAAAGGTCCGTTGTGTTCACGCCCAAACCACTACCTGAACTAAATGCAACGTAATTTCCAGATACATACTCACATTTTACAATTTAGGGAAAATTCGGTACATTAGAAAAGAGGACAGTAGGTCTTTTATGATCTTTTCAAATGTGTAACTGACCCTGTGGTCCAGTGGTAAGTGAACCTAACCGCTGGGACAGTGGTTTTTGGTTTTATTGTCACCCACGACAAATATTTGCACGATCATCACGAATATTTATTCTGTAGTTGTGCAAACTTATTAATTTAGACATTTTTATAAAGAGTTTATTATTCGCTGTTGGATTATCACAACATATGCTCTATTTAGCTCGGGATCAAATGGCCGTGTATGTGGGTGTGTTTGTATTTGTTACTCATACATTATGTAATAAATCTTCAAGTTCATGTTAACGTATAACTACGTATATAATATCTATCATTATTGTATGATTATTTAGCGAATTTTATGTCACATCATATACCACGTTTCATTTCACTAAAGCAAAGCAAGCACGCGACTTTCCTTTATTTCAATTTACTATGCACAATCACTAGACACAAGGTACCAGGTTAAAAAGTAAAACCAATATTGCAACCCTAATATGTTGCTTTTTCACTTTACAGCTCGTCAGTATTTTGGGGGAAAACCCGAAAAGCCAAGACCGTTTGAGCCAGCTTCTTACTTGCCACCAACGGGCTACCCTCCTGCGGGATCTCGACCAACACCTTCGTATAACGAAGGGCCTTCGACGAATCCATCTTACCAACCACCACCAAATCAGCCTACATATCAACCGTCCCCATCCGACCAACCGACTTACCAGCCGAGTCAGCCTCCATACCAACCTAGTAGACCGTTCCAACCGAGCCAGGCGACGTCACCTAGTCAACCGTCACAGCCATCTCAGCCAACTTACCAGCCAAACCAGCCATCACAACCAAACTACCAACCCGAACAACCGTTTCAGCCGGAATATCAACCGAATGCACCATCCTATCAACCTAGTCAGCCAACACAGCCATCATACAATCCCAGTCAACCATCTTATCAGCCCAGCCAGCCAACCCAACCGTCGTACCAACCTAGCCAGCCGTCATATCAGCCTTCGCAGCCACCATACCAGCCTTCCCAGCCCTCATACCAGCCTTCTCAGCCTTCACAACCATCTCAACCTAGCTACCAACCGAGTCAACCAACATCACCTTCAGATGAAGCTACAGTACCGCCTTACGAAGAAACGCAACCACAACAGCCCGAAACACAACCAGAGTCAAGTGAGCAACAACCTCAACCGCAACCAAACCCAGACGACGACCGTCACCCGCCTCACATACATGAGATCACAGTCGACTGCGGCAAAGACATGATGACGATAAACATCGAATTCAACAAAGCTTACAACGGCATTATCTATTCCCAAGATCATTTCAATGAACCTGATTGTGTTTACGTGAGAGAGAACTCGAATCAAGTGAAATATTCGTTTACCGTTAGCTTGAACACTTGTGGAACTAGGTTCTTCAGCGATTTCGAAAACGAAGGCCAAGCGTATCTGGAGAATGTTCTAGTGTTGCAAAACGAGCCCGGTATACAAGAGGTGTGGGATCATATACGCAGGGTCAGGTGCCTTTGGGAAGGGAGTCTGACTAAGCAGCTGGTGTCATCGCTCAGTGTGGGCATGTTGAACCAGATCACTAGTAACTTCAGCGGCGATACGGCAATGGCGAGACTAGACATCCAAACAGGCAGAGGTCCTTTTGCTCCTGAAGCTAACGGCTTAGTAAAAATTGGGGACACAATGACTTTAGTCGTATCTGTAACGGGGGATGCAGGATTCGACATTCTTGTCAGGGAGTGCATCGCTCGCGACTCGGATAGCCATCACGTCGTTCCACTGACTGATAGCAATGGCTGCGTGTTAAAACCTAAGCTGTTCGGCGCTTTTCAGAAGACAAAAGATACAGGAAACACTGGAGCGTCAGTGATCGCGTTCGCTTACTTCAATGCGTTCAAGTTTCCTGATGAGATGGATCTGATAATTCAATGCGAGGTTGAGTTATGCAAGACCGATTGCGACATGTGTCCCAACCCCGGCAGCATTGAGCCAAGGCGAAAGAGACGGGATGTGATTCATCTTGGCAACAGGACGATAGAACCAATGACGACTATCGGTAAAGGTTTGAGAGTCGTCTTCGCTGAAGATCTGCCGGTCGAAGCGAGGTTTTGTATATCACCGGCAGCCGCCATGTGGGGTGGTTTGCTGGTGCTCGGGGCGTCATTGTTAAGCAGTCTGTCTGTGTCCTTCTGTTGGCATAGATCTCGTGGTTCTGTTAAGTTTACATAGAAATATATTTGTCATGAATGAAGTTTGAACACATGAGTTGATACGAATAGTCCTAGAGTGTTTGAAGTGTAGTTGTTTGATGATTTATACTATGAATATAGACTTTGGTTACGCAAGCAGGATTATACAATCCTATACCATGAGAACATTCGCTCTTACAGTATTTTGAGTGATTGCAGTTATCCACAGCTTGACTTTAAATTAATTTATGCCACTAGATTATTTTCACTATTTCATAGTCACTTTGACCTTATGTTAAAGTCTAAATTAAAATTACAATATGTGCATATTTAGAAAACTATACTGGAATTAGCAAATTGAAAACAATGTTTGAAATCAATAATTTAATCTAGATCATACAGTATGTCATTAATCCTATTATGATTTTAAACAATAATGATAATATTTTTCACGCGATGTAAATTAATGATTTAAATGAGTTTAAATACATTCAATAAAGCTGTATTTCGAAATTAATGAAAACTAAATATTTTTTTACTGTATTTTTAATTAACTCGATCATCGAAACTTTGCTGCACTGCTGCACTGCTTTTATTATTATTATTACATTTGCAGGCAAAAATATTGCAGTCTAATGTAAACATTGTCGTTATACTATACCGTGAAAGGAATATTATTTTATTAATATGTTTACAATTGTCATACATTATGATTAAAAGTCAAATATATTGATTTAATATACCCTTATAAAATTAATTTTGTATCGTTAGTCAATTATTTATACAGATTATTGTTATTAATTCCATCACTGCCAATATTTTTTTGCAATATGCTACATTTTAGGTTTCATTGCATTTAAATAAATTCTAAACGGAAGTTCATTAATGTAATTTTCAAACTAAAGAACGAAGTAAAAAAGAACCGGAAATAATTTAAGTAAAAGTGTCCATCTAATAAATGATAGCTTGTACTCAAAAGAGCCATGAGAACAATTAGTCGAATTTCGAAAAAACATACTCAATATTATTATTAGATACTATACTTTGTAGAATAAACAATTTCATTATAATTAAATTTAAAACATACATAGTCGCTACTTTATATAAATAGTTTCTCTACTTAACCCAATTCTTGAACATTTCTAGTGCATATCGAAGTGGATAGTTGTTCAACATTGAGAAGTTCAGACACGCATGGGATAAAGCTAACTGAAATAGGAGTTTCACATGCAATCAGGGAATTAAGTAAAACAAACAATTTAAAGCATGTGTTAAAAGCTGGGCCTTTATTGTTTCAGGAAAATTGTGAAAATTACTATTTCTTGAAATGGAAGTTATACAATTTTCAACATCGAAAAACATTTTATACTATATAAAAAAAAAAACAAAACACATGTACATTTATTCGAGTTGTACGTGTCTATGAAACGATTAAAATCAATGACAATTTTTCATTGAAATACTGTCGATATTAATATGTATAATGATTAAAAAATGAATCTTAAATAAAATATTTATAATACTCATCTCGTATGAAAATACTAAAACAACTACTTTAAACAACTTTAGTAAACAACTTTAGTATCTGTCTAAATTGTTCGAATACAGAACATCGAATAAATCTGTAAAAAAACTTTTATTTATGTTTCCTAGCATAACGTACATGTCTTTAGTGAAAATAGTTAATAACTAACTGTAAATATTAGTTAAGTTAAACTGTATGAATGAATAAACAGATTTTATATTATTTGGCCGTTGTTTTCTTTTATTTTTTAAATAAATATTGTGTTTTGAATGTATAGAAATTTTGTAAAACTAGAACCAATCGAATTGATTTAAATTTGAAATTTTTGGTATTTTGGAAAATTTGCAAATGTAATCATTTTGAACTTTGCGGCTAGGGTAACATTAGTAGGTATAGTACTTTTAGTAATAATCGTAGGAATGACAATTACAATTTTCTTCAATATACGATTTTAATTCTTAAAATGTTTTATTTATTATTTTAACGTGCAATAAATAACCTGTATAACAATATTGTGTAACACAACTTTTTGTCACAACTATGATAACATTTAAGCCTTCCCGCTTTGTTCAGTAATCATCTTAATTATGCGAGATTTGTTTTATCATGAATGCCACGTTGGCACGCTTGAAGTGTACAGATGAGAACAGAAGTGTTAACTAAATGAAATCACATCTGACTATCATGAGGAGCTTTAGATGGATGCTTTCGTGTCAGTCAGTCATGAAGGACTATTAATTATTATGTATATTTACTGTCTAAAATTACTTATTTTATGACTTATGCAATATAAAGTTTATTCAAAATTTATCGTATTATCCCACAAGAAGTTAGATACGATATAGTCGACAATAATTTTTAATGTAGTGATTTAGTTTTTAATTTTGGAAGTATTTGCATTCTGTATATAAATTGACTCCGCTTGAAACACTGTCTGTCTATTTTGTTCCAATAAACAAGCAGGCTAAGTGAATGAGTCACTCCGGGGGTCTAGGTTCGATCCTAGCACGCACCTGTGACTTGTTACGTGCGTTTTATAGCTAAAAGTTTAATCATCACTCGCTATAACGGTGTAGGAAAACATGGTAAGGAAACCTGTACATCTTAGAGATGTTATGAAAATTGATAATATTTCTAAGTCTGCTAATCCACACTTGGACAGCGTGGTAGACTAAGGCCTAAAACTATCTCATTATGAGAGGAGTACTGTGTGAAAAAAAAGTATATGGCTAAGAACTAAATTGTATCAGTAATTGTTTTTCCTTGAATGTACTTATTTTTTTATCCGCTTATACAGTATTGCCGCAATTTGTTTTAGCTAAGTTTACCGTTGGATTGTTAATTTATATCTAAGCCATCCCTATCACTATTTTGCTAACTGTTTAATTATTACAGATATGATTGAAATAATCTGGTACAGTTAATTTAATGTCATTTATAAACAACCAGTCTGGTTACTTTTTCTACATCTTGAAAATAAGAGGTCTTAATACGCTGCCTTGGGGTACACCTGCTTTGTTGTACTTTATATTTGCCTGAAAAGGATTCACAAAATTGGAAGGGCCATAAATCTTTCAGTTTTGATTCGAGATCCTATATTGACCTTCAACACTCGCGTGTAGATCTATCAGCACCCATATATAAATAGATAGGTTGTTTTCTGTGAAAGACATTTTAAGGCGAATTCTGCAGATAAATAGCTTCCATATTGAAAATACATGCATATGTATTATATAAAACTATATGCTACATAACAATATGTCCCATATATCGACCGTCATAATCGTATGACAATAGGTTTCCTATCTATTAAATGTTTGATGAGATTTACCACTTGTAGGGTAAGCGCCACAAATGTCGGCTAGCATCAAAATTTACGGTTTGTTCATAGCTCAATTGATTCAGTATGTCATGAAAGAAGTGTGTTACTTAACGTTGCCTACCGTTTTACACAATTGCTCGGCCCATCATTATTTATTTACTGGTCCATATCAGAATGCTTATGTATATATCAACAAAGCCCAGGATGGTACATAAACATCAGCACTCAGTTCATAAGTGCTGGTGTTATCTCGCTTGACAAATATATCGAAGATAACAACGTGTATTGATTTGAAAAAAAAGATATACTGTACGGTAGGTATACGGTACTGTATCAGTAACGTGTTTGTTACTTATTGTTACAGATTTAACTATACTAATAACAAAATTGTAAAAACGATAAAATATTAATAAGTTTTTGAAAAACAATTATTTTTTCACGTCATATGTACATGACATGGACCTGAAACGGACAGTTTGTGATATTTTTGTTCGTTTGTATGATCATGAAGGACAAATTAATCGGAAACAATATCAAAAATTCAATTTAAACGCTACATTACGACACTAATAGACAAGTAAACAAAATTATTGCCGACAATTGCGGCTTTTACCTTACATTATAAAACATAATCCATAGTAAAAGAGGTAATTATAAAATAAGTTTACTAGTGTTCTGCTAGTAGAGATATGCATAGCGTACAGGCTAAATGTCTCCTTAAATACTCATCGTGATAAGTTTTTTCTCGTGTAATTTTTATTGGACAAAAAATATTTTTTCAATATGGAGGGTGACAAGTTAAAATTATCGGCCTTTTTAATTCAGGGTGCGGCGACCATGTCAAGTAAGTGTGACATTAACATTGATATTTCAAAAACTACTATGACTTCAGATCACGCAATGCAATACTACTCTATAACACTCTATAACACTTACGTAGATATTTTTAGCAGTCTTCGGTTTCGTCTGCGTCTCTAGCCAAGACAAAACGTTCAAGAGATTCGTCAAAGTGAATGTTACATTTTTCCAGTTGCATACCTGACAGGGCTGACTGGATTTATCTACGCCTGGCCGTCCTACACGATCGCAAACTTCACGTCGAACAGCACTATCCTGAACTACCCGATGAGCACCTGGCAGGTGTCGTTGTTGGGCAGCGTGACCAACATCGGTGCTCTGATCGTCACCCCCACGTGCGGCTACTTCGTCGACAGGCTCGGCAGGAAGTACTCAGCTATGCTATTCGGGTTGCCCTATGTGGTAAGTTCCTTTACCTCTTGAGCAGTTTCACTGTCTTTAAAATATTTGAAACGGCAACGGAAGATCGGGACGCCCCCGAAACACCTAGATGCGATCTGTCGAGAAAGATTCTGCCTAAATTGGACTAGACTAGGACAAGCTGGCGAATGCTGCGCAAGATCGTGCCAAATGGAAACCTTCTTCCAGGCCTTCTATGTCCCTGATGAGGGATTAAAAGATGTCATCATCATCATACCATAATTCACTATTAATCAAAAATTCGCATGCTTTGTTGTTGCTTATATGCTGCAAACTCCGTACAAATCTTGAACTCGCCAAGGTGTTTGACGAATGTGGCATTTTACGGCTAAAACGCCATTTATAATGAATTGCGCCCAAAAACTATAGCTCTCAGTTTCGGCAGCCCCGCTAACCTAACTAAAATAACCATACTACAGGATGAAGCGTTTTAATGTTCTAATAACGGTTTTCTCCTTCCAGATAGCGTGGGGTATAATATCGGTTACCAAGAGCGTGCCATTAGTAATCTGGTCGATAGGCTTTGGTGGTGTTGGCGCGGCTGGTCAGGCTGTATCAAGTATATACATAGGAGAAATATGCCACGAGTCAATCAGAGGCGCTTTAGCGTCCACCACTGTGTCTGGATACTTCGTTGGTCTTCTCTTCTCCTACATCCTGGGAGGTTATCTGAGTTATTACCAAGTTATATATGTCCATTTAAGTCTCTCCGTACTCTACATAATCCTGTTGATGTTGCTGGAAGAGTCGCCGGTGTTCTTAATGAAGAATGGAAAAGAGCGGGTGGGTGATTTTGTTACGATTTTTGATGTACAAATAATAATAATAATAATAGGGTCCATTCCAGACGGCTGCGTGATTCCAAATTAGGCAACTGAATACCTGTGTTATGATAACCGGACAGCTGATAAACAGCTGATACGATATAATCCTCATAGAGATATATTTCATGTTAAAGTTCGTCCTAGGGGGAATAAAACCCACGACCTTCGTTTTTATAGTCTTTATAAATACCATTAGTATCAAGTAGTATTTAAAAAGAAACGGCCCCATAATTGCACCTTGGGGAACTCGTTTATATTTCTTTGGTTTTTACTGGATTTTGCATTTTTTTGATTTCAATCTTTATGTTTTTTCCCAATCAAATTGAAAATTGCATGCAGTTTACACCTGTAGCAGTAACAGCATCACAATACAGTCAAATTTACTAAGAGAAAGCTTCGACCTCGGAAGTAAATGAATTAAGCTGAATACTTGTATAAATCTTTATTTTGACTTTTTAAATGTTATTTCAAAAGTCTCCTAAAGTGTCGTGTGAGTGTCCTTAGATATTCAAGATCAAAAGTACAGATGTGTATTGATGCCTAATTTAATTACATATTTACAGGAAGCAGCAAAAGCAATAGCTTTCTACAGGAGAGTGGAGGTGACCTCTAAAGAAGTGGAGGTTGAGATGGCAAAGATCAAATTGCAGCTGGATCCCAGAATCAACCAGATTTTGGCAGCTGACAATGGTAAATATCAATGGTTATGTAACACTAATCAACAATTCTTATTACGACCTATCTCAATTCCAGAGTTCTATTAGAGGTTGGTTGCAAATATCCGAGAGTCACTATTCGTAACAGCTTGCTGGTTTGCAATTCTCTTTATGTAAGCAAACTATCGTATGCTCAATGGTTTCCCATACAGCAAATAGTACTGTCGTATGCTCAATGGTTTCCCTTACAGCAAACAGTACTATTGTATGCACAATAGTTTGCCTTACTCCTGTCACCTTGTTCTCAAAGGTAGAGTTTATTGGTCGACGGCAAATGAAAGTCACATTGCATGTTTATTTCGTCTCATTACGATTCGTGTTATCGTAATCAATTGTAATCTCTTGCATCCCAATTGTTTTACTGTTATAAGTCGTATTTACGTTACGTCTCCGATGTGTCGTTTTATGGCTTTACTAGACGGCGGAGGAATGTAATTTTACAGATTACTTACTGAACATTGTATGTGAAAATCGTAATGGAATCTAACAAAACGTTTGAGTGTAGAAAACGCTCATAGTCTAATTGAAGAGAGTGTGAGATTTTTTTCTTAGTTAGAGCATAGGCTCTCAAAGTTATTTCGTTTACTGACCACTTTGAGAAGCAATTATTCACTAGTGCCGCGTCAAATTACTTTATTTTAAATATACCTAGTGTATTGTGTTTGACCTACTTCCAAATCACTTTATCGCCCTCCAATTACATCTAGCTAGATCCTTTACCGCCGCCTGAAAGCCTTTAGCACTCACAAGGAGGTGTTAAAACACCTTTTGAGAGAAACTGGGTTAGACATTTTGACTGCTGAGCCGAAGATCGTGAGGTCGATGCCCACCCAAATAAAACATTACTGTGATAAGCGCTTTGTTTATATGACAGCGACATCTTACTTTTAACAATGAAACAAAGGAGAATGGATATTCACACCCTAAAAAGTTCAGTTAGTCGACAACAGATGGCAGGACCAGTATATATAAAATCGTACTGTGATAATATCTAAACAAATAGAAAAGAACTATTGGAATTCAATACTTTTATAAAATGGAAATAGCATTTAATATTATAACGATTATTTAAAAATTGTAAATTTCCATATTTACTATACACATATGTAACTATTATAATAATATATCTACAGATTTATTTTTATTTTGTGGACGTTAGAAACTCTACATTATTATTATTAAAGATTATTGTTGTTATTAAATCAAAATAAATACAGAAATGGAACCGGACACCAATAATTAAAGGAAATGCTGATTTAAAGAAGTTTGTAAGAAATCGTACTATTACACAAGCAGTAGTTGTTAGCTAGTACCGTTTAGTGGCAATAGATGGCGTTTATTTCCGAAAGTGGATAATAGGTCCAATAATGTTTTTAAATTTTTTCTCAGAAGCCGCTGCATCTGAAGAACTTATCAATAAACCATCACCTACAGATACAAAATCAGATTCAGCATGGCAATTCTTAAGTAAGCATTACAAGTTAATACATTTAATTTGAAAATTCCAATGAATTTGTACACTATGCAAGAACATTAATATAGAGTCTAGACTAATTTAGTATTAGACAGAATAGAATTGTGGTAAACATTAATATTAATATCTAATCAATACAAACGATTAAAAATTTTACAGTTCTCTGCTAATATGCGGCTATATTTTTTCCCGTTTCCAGAAAAATCGAAGTCTTCAAGGCGCGCTCTTTTCAGCGTTATCATGGTGATGTCGCTGACAATTCTTTCTGGATCCATAGTGCTGCAGGTCTACGCTGAGTCATTATTCAACCAAGCCGTACCGACGATGTCGGCGAATATGTGTTCAATATGGCTCGCGATAGATTATTTGATTGCCGCTTTGGTGTGTGCGGCTATGGTTGACAAGTTTGGCAGAAAGGTATTTTACTTTTATTCTTTCAAATCCTTTTCTGCATTTGAAGAAGCTCTATATTTCTAGCAATCGATTCCTGCTGCATAGTGGTCTGACTGGTCGATAATAATTGTCATCCATTGTATAATCTTACATCACCAAAGGATTGGGTTGGACAGAAAGGAATTTTTCAAAAAAGTGATTTCTTAAGTAACTTTTCTGTCTCAACAGTTCCTGCTGACAACAACATCAATAGGTTCAGGGGTCTTTGTACTGCTGCTGGGATCCCAGTTAAAGCTGCGCTGGGCCCCTCATTGGTTCACCGCCTTCTGTATTTATGCGTTCAGCTTCGTATATAACCTGGGAGCTGCTGTCGTGCCATTTGTTCTCACCGCTGAGGTATTCTTGCCCGATGTGAGTATGCCATGCCTTTTGTCTATTTTTTCCGACTATTTTATTAATCCATTATCAGACCCGGTCTCCTCTCATAGAGGTATTTTAGGTCATAGTCTACCACGCTGACCAACTACGGATTGGTAGAGTTCATACACCTCAGAAACATTATGTATTTTTATAACATCATTAACAACATTACCTCCAACAATTGCTTTGTCTATATCGGTTACAAGTTTTGACAGTTTACTAAAATATGGCGGTAATTACATAGCAGTCCAAGCGACTACTTACCGCCATTAACGCTGACCGTTAAGCCAAAGGTCGTG
>DWEM01002062.1:0-12759 GCA_018245935.1 Agara belti belti
GTCGTTATTTACGCGGGAAAATCTTTGTGACACATTGAATTCCACGCGGGCGCAGCCGCGGGCAAAGCTAGTATAAATATAATATAAATTATGTGCCATATAAATAATGTAAAATTTAAGAATTTTTGAAATCGGTCCAGTAGTTTTGAGCCTATTCATTACATACATACACACACACACACATAGAAATCTTTCCTCTTTATAATATTAGTATACATAACGGATATACATACATTTAATGAACGTTATACATTTTTTTATTGTTATCAATCATCAATCACCCCATAGTCCCTCCCCCCTCCCGGAAGTCCCCTTGGTGTGTTTAACTGTCTGTGGCGCTTTAATTATCTGTGAACGTATTGCCATAGTTCGCGTTTAAAAGCTGTCAATTTTTTTTACTTTAGATCATAGCATCTCAAATTTATCACACCCACTGCCCACTTTGTCAATGAATACATTTCCAAATACGCCAACACGCCCCCTAAACTTTGTAATTAACCATCCGTTTAAATATACATTTCAATTGGTATTTCTACATGTGTCATAATTTTTTTAATAATCCATATGTGAACCATCTTAATGCTAATTTTTTTGGCACAATTTTGTTTGGATGATAACGAAATTAATTCCACACACAATCTAGAATTCATTATTACTCTCTTTTTGGAGTTGATTTGAATTTCGTAACAGTATTTCAAGATTCAAGATGGACTTGCTAGAATTCTGCTCTGAGAGGGGGCAACTTGATTCTCCAGGTCCAAAATATTTCCATACCAAATTTCAACATAACCAGTTATTTAATTTTGAAGTGAATTCCTGAGAGATTAAGGATTAATGAATAATAATATTTATGAAATACAATTTATGATTTATGATCTGATCCCAAACTGAGCAGGTCTTGTGATATAATATCCAAACAGCTAATAAACATTGATACACAAATTTCTACATACATTATAGTTAAATTTAATAGCTACAAACGGAATGAATACTCAAGCTAGTCACAAAAATATTTCCTAGGTGGAAATTGAACTGACAACCTTGCAGCAACCCTATACCATATACCAGTAATGTAGCGAAGTATTAAAGAGCATTATAGTATTAGCAAACGAGGTTATTGCCATAGGAGGTTAATACACTGGTTTGTGCAATAAAACTCCATAAAATCCATAATAGACCATGCCCTTCCGTAGTCACGTCTCCTACGTACGATATACCGCCGCTTAATGAACCAGCTACGTTATGGTTCATTGAACTAGTCTTAAAACTGGACTACGTTTTGGAGCGGCGCCAAAACGATTTAACTTCCACAGGGCCTTGACCTAGGCCAAGATAATAGAAATATCTGCTAAATCTTCACAAGTTAAGTATCGCGAAAATTTTATGAGCCTGTGACCAACGAGGAGTAAGTAATACCACGGTTGGCGCGGAATCGTTATTATGTGATTGTCCCCATTCAACACCAATCAAGGCAATTGTTGCCGAAATGCACATCACCCGTTCAGAACTAATCCTCATTCCAGCATCGCTATCGCAATTTGCTTGATACTATTGATGGCAATTTGCTTGATATATGATGCTTGCTTCCACTGTGATTTTGGGACAAAAAGTACCCATCCGTTATTGTGAAGGAAACAGCATTGTTCCATATTTCAATCTCTCTAAAATATAGTTGCAAGTATTGAAACACCTGTAGCAACCATCCAGAATGCTAATGACGAAGAACATTTTATTTGTTAAGAGTATATCCTATAAAACTCGTGCATTTTTCGCCTATTTTGCCCATGTCTCTCTGTAGTCCAAATATTCAATTTCATAATAACATTGGGGTTGTTTCCCTTTCTGTATTGTCACGGTGAGATTTTACATTATGACAAATTGGATTGGGAGGGAAAAGTTTATAATAATCTATTGCATTCTGTGGAAAGGATAATATATGTTATGTATGCAAAAATTTGTTGCGATACACTGAGATAATGAGCATATATAATCAACGAGCTCTTCTCAGGGACCATGTCAACATTCTTTTTAAAATAACTAGAAAATTCACATACACACAAACACAAACACACAGTCACAATTATATCAAAATTGAAAAAAAAAACAATCACAAATGCAAACAAACAACTTATACTGAACAAATGAAAATTATCACACACATTCAATTACACTTGTCTACTCTACACAACACATACATACTCTGATTACCACTACAAACAAAATCTGCTATCTGGTTTACCATCTGCAGGAGTGACTATGAAGGTTACAATTAACAAATGTAACATACATTTATATAAAGACTGACATTGTTCATTATTGCCTGTTACAAATATTTTGCACATAATTAAATAACAGATCAAAGATAGCAAGCAGTGATTTCAAGGTTCAGGTTGCCTATTATATTTTAATTCAGAGTATTGTATATTTATGAATCATGTAGTAATAGTAAATGATAATAGAGTTATGAAGTTGATTTATAAACTGAATGTGAATAATGGTCAGAAATAGTTGAGATATGGTCACAATGAATCATTGAACTAATGTTAAACATGTCTTCATTATACATTAACAGTAATAACATTTGATCAAAGCTGTATACATAATAATATAAAGTAATATTTGACTTATATTTGCATTGTCAATAAAAATAATCCAGTATCATAAATAGGTATAATAAAAATTATTATTTACCTCTATACTTCTTGTTGCAAACTCCACACCTATTGTTGATTTTGACTCTAAGTTGAATTCATTTCTAGTGAAACGCGAAAGAAGACTGCTTTTGCCCACACCTGAATCACCTATCAGGACAACTGAAAAAAAAAACATTCCATATTCAAATTAACTCTACCATGTTCTACATAGCCAATGAAAAGAAACATAAAAGATTTATAATACCACATATTTTACTAAGAAAAACTGTAATACAGAATATGAAAGTAATAGGTATCAGGTATAATATAAAAAAAGATAAAGTTACAGATAAAAACAGAATCTCGACCATCTAATGGTAATTTTTGCTCATTAAGACAATTGTAAGGCAATAAATTTGATGAATTAAGCCTTGAAATCACATTGCTATCTATTAAAAGAGAATTTAAGAGTAATAATAATACTTTTTACTGGCATTGGGAATGTAATTTACTATACTACTACATAATTAACTGTACAAATTTAAAGTTCTTGGAAGAAAAATTAATTTAAATGAAATACAGATGATAATCTAATATTCATGAATATGTGAAATGTGTAATACTTTTTTACGATTAGATCATTGATGAGTTAGAAGAGGTGAGTCATAAAGAACAAAAATTTATGCGAAATCTATTGTTCCCAACACAATCAGCTGATGAAAAACAAAGACAACGTTACCCTAAAACAATCATAACAATGTGATTTCTAAACATTAGAAACTTGTTATCTACTCATCTGTGTTACGATATGCTACAATTTAGGCTAAATTACGTTACAAAAAACTGTTTTCTACGTCACTGTTCCGAACAATGGTTCGTTTCAACCACTAAGATTTAATAACCTCCTAAAACATCGTAACTGTATTATTCCACTCTTTTTGGCCATTTTATTGCATAAATATTTTACCTTTGAACAAATAATCGTATTCGTCCTCTCTTGTGCCCATTTTGATTACAATTGTTCTTCCTCCGACGTCAAAATCGGTCAACTAATAATGTCAAGATAAGTTTCAGTAAATAAAAATAGTTATACACAAAAATATCACAGGCTCATTAAACACTGCACTACTTCCCAAATATCACTTTTGATAGCGGATTAATTAAATATAAACGGGTTGAATTAAATAAAATCCGAAATTGTCATCGGGACAAAATGGCGGATTGTTTTACGCCCCTATTGGTGCGTTCTGAAACGTCATCAGCTGTGCTGTATGCAAACAGTGCCAACAAGAAACATTTGTACACTCTGACTTTAATGTTGAAAATATTGTAAAATGTACAACTTGACTACATTCTATTTTTGTAGTTTAATATTACTGAAAATGATATGAATAAATGGCACGCTAAGAATAATAATCTTTCGATAATAGTCAACGGTATTATAAAAATGGTATTAACATTTTATTATCAAAGGATAAAAGACAAGGCTATTTCATTTTTGAACGTTCTTATAGTTTGACAAACCGTTCAATTTGAAGTTGCCATAACGATGTCTTTTTTAAAAATCTACGGTAGATTACAAAAACAGTCGGACACCAGAGAAGTACTTAATCGTTGTTAGGTAACATAAAGTAAGATTTTAGGTAATATCTTTAATACAAGATTGAATTAACATAATACCTACAGTTAAAGCTAAGAGGATGTACTTAATTATTGTATAGTAAGTGATCAAATGTGCGATTACGCCTGATAGGAAGCAGTTTCCCAAGATGGCTCACACATGCCTATTCGCTTCTAAAATACAGTTCTCTTGTTTGTGATCTATATATATATCAAAACCAACTTTTTGGATTATCTAGCTAGGTATAAGAAATATTCACAAGGTAAAATAGTATACCAATAATTTAAATAACAAATTTTATTATTACACTATCACAGGTCTATAACGGAGTACTTCTGTAATAATAATAATAATATTTGACTTAATAATTTGATAATACTAAATAAATAATTACAACCACTAACAAATTACAATAAAACAAGCCAAATATTATATGATTTTATTTTAAACATCTACACTAATATAATTGCAATAAAACAAAATTACGCTTTAGCAGCGACAGCTTCCGCCTCTGCCTCATCGTCACTGTCTTCTTGAACTGCCTTTGGTAGTTCCCGTTCTACGTACACAAATGGATCAATTTTGAGTTTCTGTGTTGCTGGTGGACACACTATTAAACACCTGAAGAAATAAAATAAATTAGATATTGAACCAATGTGGCCTGGTATAGTTATTAGTAGATGAATATTTTAAATATGACTATGTAGTTTAAATAAATATTATGTTTTCCAATAAATTACAATTTTTTTTCAACCCTTTTATTGGTCCACTGCTGGAACGGGTCTCCTCTCATAGCGAGAGGGTTTTAGGCCCTAGTCTAAGGCTAAAGGCAGATAAAATTATATTACATATATCATGTTAATATTATAAGTGACCAAATTAATTTACAGGCAATATTGAAAATATCATTCCATACCTAAATATATAATATTATACTGACTTTATAATGATTATACATCGCTATGTTGGTATACAATTCATTACTAACGTTATTAAGTTGTTAGTCATTATAAACTAAGTGTATTATATATAAATGTTTGATTTTTTATTTCTCAATTTATTAGGATTGACTTCTTGGTTACACCATAATTTTAATTCCCTAAGCATAATATGTACCAACAGATACACTACCTCGTAATAAATAATCCTTCTCTCTTAGGTCTCGATGCCTGTAAGTCTTTTAACAGCACCTCAATATTTTCCGCCACCTTTGGCGCCTCCATGTCACACTGAAACCAAGTACATACAAAAGAACTTTATACATATTTCAAAAAAATTATAATCTCATGTGATTGGCCTCTTGGGCAACTAAAGATAAAAATGATTTCGTTCTATATAGGAAGATCGTCCGATACCGGGTTGAAATATGAGTGATGAACTTAGAATAAAATAAATAAATAAAAGAATCATATTTTTTTTATTCATATGGCCTATCCAGTACCAATTCAATTGAAGTTGGATATACATATATGGCCATCATATGGATATCATTGGCTGCTTGTCATAAAAGCCACTTACCCTCCCAACGGGTACTTCGACAAAACCAAAATTCTGTTGATTCTCATCCTTCACAACTCTGTATTGGACGCCGCTTGAGAATTTTTTGACCATCTCCTTCAAGTTCGGATCCAGGGTGCCGGAGCGCACGTTCGGGAACCTCCTCTTCATCAGGCCTCGGATGGGGACTAGGTCGGTGAGGATGTTAGGATGGGCGATCACATAATCGTAATCGCCGAATTTCAATTCACCTTCCTGATGAGAACATTGTACTGATATTTTACACCCTGCCAAAATTTGAATCATACACCGATGACTTTTGAGACAAATGGGAAGTGTTATAAATTGAAAATCATATATCACTTGTTATATATAACAGTGAAGAAATGAAAACACGGTGAGGAAACCTGCACGTCTCAAAGTTCTTTATAAAGTTTTCTGAGATGCATGTAGTCTTCCAATGCACTTGACTAGTGCGGTAGACCATGAACGTATACCTCTTTACTGTGAGGGACGTTCTAATTCAAACAGTGGAACAATACAACAGTTGAAAAAATTTAAATGGACAGCAGTGAAGCTTTATATTACAACTTTACAACCTGTTTTACTAAGCAGTGTTTAAATTCCAGCCTTCCAAACTTAGGGTATGGGATTCAAAATATGTATGTTCCACTAAAAACCAACCTGTATTTTCTTGATTATTTCCGTGCTACCAGCAGTAGTGGCACCGGCATCGAGTGCCTCCTTAATGAACTCCTGGCCTTTGCAGAACGCAAGGATGGTGCGCTCTTCATCACGAGGAAACGCATTGGGAAGGAGTGTCAGCTGTTGGAAGTTCTCCAGGTAGCGGTTCTGTTGGTTAAATCATTTAATGTTATTTTAAAATTGTCCCAATTTCATTCACCTCTTGGTTTAATGGTACGAGACTGCTACACTTGAGGTTTAATTGATATATGACCTTCGGTTCCATTACGGTAATAAATTGATGGATCACAGGTCAGCTATTAGTAATGAATATTGTCAACATATTCGTAGACGAGACTAAAACAAAGATGTGTATTGGCACAAGTACATTTGAATATTTTACAGATTTATTCAATCCATATTTTGTCTTTTGCAGTGTACAAATTTAATAAATAAATTCAGATTTATAATTACTATTATTTAATAGTTACACTAAAATTAACGTACATTTAAGTTGGATATTTAAAATCAACAAAAAACATCAGTTCAGTATGTGGTATTGCAGATTTTATGTCTAAATGTTTATTTAGTACAAGCACAGATTAGTAACAAAGCAAATAAATATTATACATATTTTGATCACCTTCTTAACGGCCTCCATGTTTAACTCGACGTGTGCATATATCAGAGCAGTTGGCATGTTGTACATTGTTGGGTGGTGTGTCTCCTGGTGAGCTTTGACAGCGTCCTCGGCCGAGTACACAACCCAGCGATAGTATCTCATTGGGTACACATCGTCCATGGAGATCTTTTTATAGGAATCGTCCGTATGTTTGTTCACAATGGTCTTCATTAACCTGTCAATTTTTAATAATTTTGACTTGATATTTCTTCTACATTCATCACTGCTTAAAACATATGTGAATACAGAAGCATCGCAGGTCTTTCAGGACAGGATTATTTCTGTCTTTGAGAATATCAACACATCTATGATTAACTTCAAATAGGATAGCTCTGATACTATCAATTAAAGTTCATTCTTTTTTTAATAAACCCTTGTCTAGGCTTATAAAGGCTATTTATTGTTAAGTAAGATATTCACTCATGATATCGTTCAGGGTTTCTAAGCCGACTACTTCTAAACAGATGTAGAACCTACACACATATTTATGATTCTAATGATATTGCTAATAGCTATACGGTCCATAATTGATAATATAAACAAAAAACCCACTTATCTTTTCCTCTTTGGTTGTGTGGAATGAAGCCAACCTTTGTGACTTCCACTTTGACTTTCTTTGCGCGAGCCTTCGCTCGGGTACCTTTTCGAGCTGCATAATATACTGTGGCGGTATGAACTGATCTCTGTAAGAATGTTACAACATCAAAATTAAAGTGATTTATTAAATTTAGTGGAAACAATATATAGTTTTGTATTTTACTCACGTAGTTTATAGTAGTCGGCTGATAGGTTAATAATGAATTGGTAAGTAACGTACCTGAAAATTATTTCAAATCACATGAATAATAGAAGTGAAGGAAAAAAGGTAAATGATGCTAGAATGAAATCTGTACGTAAGTTCGGTGGTTCACAAGAAATGTTCTTAAACTTAGAATAAACTTACGAAATAAAGTTCCCGCCATTTAGTATAAATATTGAGTAACTTATATCTATAAATTGTATTATTATTTATTATTTCACGTTTGAGGTTATCCGTAGACATAACATTTCCAATATTTATTTTTGACAAATCAATGTTCAGTCCTAAATCTTATTAACATACGGTACAGTACGATATCCAACTTTTCTACGAATAATTATCACATTTAAAAAGTGGCATACAGAACGAAATTTACTAATGCTTTAATATGTATCTAAGTGATTACAGTCAATGAAAGTAAATTGAAGTTAATTCTTTTTTAGTTTTCTTGAACCTTAACTGAAGTATCTAGTTTTAAAACGATTACTTAATGCTTTGATAGGTTGTCAAAACACGCTTCGCAGTAGTTCCGTATTCGGACGTTACTAAGAGTAATAATAAAACAACATGAAATTATAAAAGAAAATTATATAAATATATATTTTTGTACTTAAAAACTTGTAGTAATCGCTCACTGATGTGTCATTGAAAATGGAGAAATTACACAGTACTCTGTTGGCTATATCTTTGTGCGTTTTGCTGTGGGGTGTGGCCGGCCAGTATGAATGGCAACTGCGCGATGCATTTGACGATATTCGCAATAAGATGGATAAAGTTACAGCTGATAACTGCTATATAACACAGTTAGACGATCTGTTCTTACCCGAGGATTCAGTATCGCACCATCCGGATGTGAAGGAGATAAACATAAACCCGGTGTTCCCGAATCGTACGGCTATGTTGCATTTACACAACATGGCCATGACTCGCGCGTTCTTTTGGAGTTATATTCTGCAATCGAGGTTTATCCGTCCTGCTATCAACGATACGTACGATCCCGGCATGATGTACTACTTTTTGTCGTCAGTCGCGGACGTATCTTCAAATCCATACATAAACGCCAGCTCAATATACTTCTCACCGAACATGTCGTACACATCATCTTATAGAGGCTTCTTCAATAAAACGATGCCCAGATTCGCGCCACGAGCTTACAGAGCCGATGATTTCAATGACCCTGTACATTTGCAAAAGATTTCTACCTTAAACACATTTCACATAGAAGATCTAGGAGCGTTCGACCCGGAGAGCTTATCAAAGGATTACACATCAGATTTTTACAGAATTAATGAGTGGTACACATTGTTGTTACCCGACAAGTTGGATAATAAGAGGCACGATACAAAAACAACATATCAAGTTGAAATCAGATATGCCAATAACACTAATGAGACATTTACATTCCACGGACCCCCTGGAAATGATGAGGTTTGTTCATTTTATTACTTTGACTAATCTACTTATTTTTCATGAACCCATAAAATTGCGATATCAAAGTAGGCTTTTTATCATTATTTGATAACAAAACAATTGTTGAACACATTTGTAGCAGTATTTTACTTACTACACTTTTTGTGTTACAATAACATTTTGATGTTGAGTAAACCAAGCCAAGTATTTATAATGTCTGTCAGTCAACTCATTTGTCTTCATGAAAACAATCCAGTAAATGGTAAAATACTTTGCATTGCAACTAATCTCCCTTTATATCTGAAGATTGGAAATCCATTCTATTTCCAATAAAATCCTTATAAGGCTCCATAGAACGGAATATGTTTAATTTTCAGTTACCTGGACCTGTGAACTGGACAAAGCCATACTTTGATTGTGGTAGGCTGAATAAATGGCTTGTAGGGGCCTTGTCGCCGGTAGCTGATATTTACCCTCGACACACCCAGTTTAGGCATATAGAGTATCCAACGTAAGTGTAATATGCTTTCAAAAATTATTATTATTGTAATATCATCATGTAGCCTCTACCAGACCTATTCGGTTTACGGAGCAAAGCCCTGGTCTCTTGACACCTACATCCGTCTACAATCACATTGTATAGCTGTTTTGTAATCCTTTCATTATCCATTTTTTCTCAAGTCCTAAATTAATCTATTTTATTAAATATCAAAGTTTTAGCTTTTCAATTTTGATTATGCTAATTATGATTTCAACATCCTTGTGACAATTGATTTTACTCCAAAAAATGTTTTCAGATATACTGCTGTAGTTGTAATGGAGTTTGATTTTGAAAGGATAGATATAAATCAGTGTCCAGCGAGTCAGGGTAATGACAAACCAAACAGGTTTGTTTCCACGGATCGCTGTAAAAATGAAACCACAGAAGTATGTCATCACTCTCTCGATATTTTCTTAAATCTTTACTTGAAAGTTTAAATTATCATAGTTTATTTTCGTATTCAGTGCGAACCGATTCACGGCTGGGGATTCCGCCGCGGTGGTTATCAGTGCCGCTGTCGACCAGGCTACAGGCTACCGAGTATAGTACGGAGGCCCTACTTGGGAGAGATAGTCGAGAGAGCTACTTCGGACCAGTATTATAACAATTTCGACTGTCTTCCCATTGGATGTAAGCAATCCCTTTTTTTTTAGCGAACGAATGTTAATGTAGCATTACTATTTGAGAATCGATATTTTATAGCTGTACATGACCTTGCGATGATTAAGTTAGTTTATCGTTTTGGCCTCTCGGTATAGTGGGTCGGTTAGGTTCATGGCTAATTTATGGCTAGCGGCTGCTGTAGATAGCTGTTAATGTAAATACATTAATGCTAGTGTTTTATCTGTACTTTTAGCTTATACCCAATAAAAAAATCACTCATTAGTCAAGAGAGAATGTTGTGTGCAGGGATCCAGCGGCTGCCGGTGCAGTGGGAGCGCGCGCACCCGTTGATCCGCGCGCTGTACGCGGACAAGTACTATGAGTACGTGAACGCCAGCAGCGGCCGCGACGCGCTGCACGCCGAGCGGGTCAACGTATACGAGGCGCTCAACTACATCCGCGGCGTGCAGCCCTCCAACTGCTCCAAGTCAGTTCCTTTTTTAACACGATTTTATTAGCTTCGGTCGTATGTATGTACATATGTTTGTAAAGGAATCTTACAACTCAAATTTACATATACGATGTAGGAATAAATGTTCATATATTTGCGTTAATATGAGTGCATATTTTAAAGATAACCTTTAACATTTACGTTTAACAGATAACATTTGCACAAGTAGTGAATATTTTATCAATTACAATTGAGGCTTTATAATATTAAACAATACAAGAGTTACAATACATTTGTGTGTGTGTTTTCAGGTATAATCCAACAGACCTTTTCCTCAATGGGGACATTGCTTTCGGGGCCGAGGAGCAATTTGAGAACCAGGCAAAAATGGCTCTCAGATTGGCCAACTTCATCAGTGCATTTTTACAAGTAAGGCACCTCTATATTTTCAATATGTCATTTTAAATTTAAATGTTATATATCATGATTTAATATATATGTGAAATAAAAGGCAGTGATAGCTTAGTGGTTTGAATCTTAGTTTCCCACACTGTGGGGTCTGGATCCGAATTCTAGTATGCACCTCTGACTTGTTATGTCCAATTGGTTGAAACCCTGTATACAATCAAATCCGGCAGGATTGTATCATAACTAGACCAAATGGCCTAATCTTTGATTAGATGTTTTAACACCAATGGTCTGACCTTCGATAAGGTTCAGTGATTGTTACCGAGCAATACTAAACGGGACCTGCTGTTTAACGAGTAGTCGTAAGCACGAAACACTGATGGGATATTACCCACCGGGGTACCTACATGCTATGATATCCCAAAATATTTTTGCTGCTATAAACTTAACATAGTAAACGATAAATAGATATAACATCATTGTCAACATTTTGCATAGGTATCAGATCCTCAAGAAGTATTCAGTGGCACCAGGGTGACAGACAAACCTCTCACAGAAGACCAGATGGTGGGAGAAACCCTGGCTCTTATACTCGGAGACTCGAAGATTTGGTCAGCAGGTAAGCAGATATTCTTTGGCATGTTCTTCAAAATGTATAGGGCTGAATTACTATCACTGAAAGTCCTATTCCAACAATGTTATTCGAGGTAAATTGTAGATGCCCATGTAGAGCACTGGCAACTTGTGATTTCTGCATAAAAAACAGACAGAGGCTATCACAAATTAGTAATAATTTAATTTCTTACCTTATGTATTTTTAATAAGTATTATCACTATTACATTTGGGTATGGTTACAATAAAAAATATTCGTATTTACATCATGCATCCAGAGTGGATGTAGTAGAAATTAGATTCAATAATTCATTGTATAGTTTTATACCATAACAGCAGATTCCTAACGGGGTAGACAGAAAGCACAGAGAACCTTTAGTACAAAACTAGCTCCTGCCAGTATTACGCATATGTTTTTTTATAAATCCAAAGGTACATATTGGGACAGAAATAAGTTCACAAATCGGACCTTCTTCGCGCCGTTTGCATATAAAACGGAATTGAACACGAGGAAGTTCAAGGTGGAAGATGTGGCAAGATTGAACAAGACAGGTAAGCGATTCATATTTCATAACTCATGTATTCAGTTTCAACGGACTATTCTATAAATGCGTACAGTATTATGAGGGAGAATAATATTGATTGGCCTCTCGGTCTTGTGGTTAGAGACCATGATTACTAAACTTTAAAGTGTGGGTTTGAAGCCCACTCAGAACAAACATTAGTCTGACGGCCACATTTAGTTATAATTACATCTTGACTGCCTCGTTGGTCGAGCGGTTGCTAGCGCGACTGCCGAACGGGAGGTCCTGGGTTC
>DWEM01002063.1:0-12757 GCA_018245935.1 Agara belti belti
AGACCGAGTGCAAGACGCTAAAACGCTCTCAGCCGTTTATCATGTTCGTTGTTCTCGAACTTTGAGTCAATACGTTGCCGATTATTAAATTTAAAGCAACAAATAAAATACGAAACATAATACAATAACACTTATGTGTACCCATACAGCGACGATAATAAGTTGCACCCAAATATTTCAAAGTTTACCGCGACGCCGCCGACAAAACTTCCCGCGAGTTGTGTAACAGCACTCAGATGTCAGTTGAAGTGTTCTCATTACATTACTTTTTAAGTATAAAAAAGCAACGCTCTCTCGTTTCCCGCACGATATTTTCCTATTTACGGGAACAAGTTGTAAGAACGTAAATTTATATTCACCGCTGGAAAAGTTTTAAGTGTGGAGACGTTCCGTTTTGCATTGCGTTTATTTCTCTTCAATCTCTCTCGCACGTACTACGATAATGATAACGGGATCAAAAAACTGTACATTGTTTAGGCTAACTATTGTATTTCTTTGGAAACAAAATTTTCTGCACTGAAATTTGATTTTAACTAAGAAAGATCCTAGTATTGTTGAATAGGATGTTGAATGATGATCAAACGGATGTTGAATAGGCGTAAATTTCTAAACAACAACAACATACCGTCACGCCAGGTCCCTGTCGGGGTAGGCAAAAAGCACAGAGTGCCAAATATCTGACCTTGCAAACCTGACACGCTTCGTCTACATTCAGCACTCTCTTCATGCATACCTGCCGGTTTCAGAGACTCTTTACTCATATGTATTACATATGTAGATAATATTCATTTTACACCCAGACACTCACCATTAGCTCGTACTCAAGATAAAATATTATACATATATGTATAACTTTGAAAAGCGCTACCTAAAGCCTTATGTAGTCATTTGAATTTTTAAATATAACATCCTTAATATATGCTCTATAACATAATACCAATTGATTTAGTACACATAAAGGGAATAAATGACGTCTCATCAATATATATAAGCTATACGCAAGTAATTGTCGAATAATAATACGCTCGCAAATTATCTGCAGATTCCCGAATAATTAATAGATCATTAGTTAAGATACCGCCCAATCCCTCTACACGCGCATCTGAAATAATATTCATCGATTTAATTAATAACGAGAATACTCAGGAATTGGGAATTTACTGAATACGAGGAATGTCTTCTGGATGGATTAGCTCGCTATTGAACTTGTACATACTCAAGCTGTATTGGCAATTTGCTAGTGAGTATGACTGGCAGGATATGATAAGTATGATTGCGCTATAACTTTGAATAGTTCCAAAAAAGGGCGTACACTTTAAAAAAAAAACGTAACATCACACCTGTATTCCCCGAAGGGTTAGGCAGAGGAGTGTAGTACACCCCCACATTTCACCAGTACACTTATAAAAGTATATCATAAAAGTCGAGCCAACATTCGCCAGATAGAAAGCAATGTTGCCACATACGATTTACATGTAAAAGACATGCATTATATTTGAATTTAAAACCATAAGACAATAAATTAGAATCTGATGGGAACAGGTGATTGAACTATTAGTCAAATGGTCGTCAGCATTAATATTGCATTGGCACGTAACAATAATCTAAACATTGCTATGTTCTGAAAAAGTCTGATAATTACACCAGACCCACCCCACTACATATTATCGTAAACCAATTTCACCCCACTATTACTTGTAACTCTCAGGGCTAGTAAATAACGAATGGCCCAAAAAAGTCATGTTTAAAGTATATAAACGAACGTGGACCATAGTGACTATATACCATCAAGTGTCTTTACAAATATATTCGCTACTTATACAAAAATACAAGTCTGTTGATGCGTTATTAATTTTTCACAAGGCAATCGTGCAAGATTTGCATAAATGTTTGGCTGGTTACACTCGATAAATAATCCGCGAACGCAATAGCACAACCCACGCACAAATAGCAAATATTTAACACACACAGTTATATGTTCGTATGTAGATATGTCTTGCGACGAACATAAAGCACATTTAACGACATAAAGTCACGGCCGGCGACTCGATTTCGACAGCGCTATAACGTTGAAACATTATTTTGTATGTCTAATGGCACAATTCGCTGTCCGAACGACATTTGTAATTCAGTCGTCTGGCCGGCGCGTACCTCTCGCATTTTTAATCGACCCACCCCCAGAATACGCTCGCCAATTTGTATAACGGACTACACTTCGCCACGAAAGGGTTTGCTTCGGAAATGGTGAATATTTTCATTTATGTTGGTTACGCACTGCAGGTACTTGTTAGCCGATTTGCATTTAAAGAGGCTTAGGCTTTTTTATGGAAATAAAAAGCGAGACGGATACGCTGTCCTTGTGTTAATTGAGAGCTTGAAAAACATATTATGATGATATGTTTAGAACACACCGCACCACGCTTCCGACTTAAGCTGGCGGATTGTTCATATAATATTTCGAGTAGTCGTTGAAACCAGAAACGTTTGTTCAAAAATACATCGTTCTGCTGTTGTATCCAGTATTGCACTGATCAGTGTTTTAAGCAACTTTTTATATGCACTTGTATTGATTCGCGTAATGTATTCCGAGGCGGGAGCGCGGAATCACCTTGATATTACGAGTAGTACCTACTAGCAGAATAGTGTCTTCATAATAAATGTGTTAGCAGTTTCACTTAATAGCCAGTAACAAGTAAAAGTATCATTTTAGCGACTGCTCTAGTATTATATATTATATTGTCAGCGAACGAGGGCGCCGATGACCACTTATAGTTCGTTTACAGTTTGACATATGTACATGTCAATTCGCCCGCGTGATAGCTGTCAAACAATAGTTCCGAAGAGTCAATTAATTCAGTCTAGGAACTCTGAGCGTTCGTCCTTAGGGAGGCATAAAGTTGGCCAGCTGAATAATATGCCCATTTTGGGTTACTGAATCGGTATATAATATAGATGGACGTATCGTAGCTAATGTAATTTTGATTATTTTAAGGCTATTGTTAAGAGGAAAAGTCCATACCTTCATGAAGGTGGAATATAACGTTCAAACCAGATATTTTTATTTTATCGCCTTGGTAAGTAATAATAATTCTGTACATGTGATGCCTACCTTACATATTTGAGAGTACTCCGTTAGGGTCTGATCTGACGTATACAATCTGTCAACACACTTATCCAGCGCGCTAGATTACAGACTAACCCTTCTCATTCCAAAAGAAGACACTTCTTCAACAAAAGAACGATAAAAGTGTAGATGATGATGGTGAAAATGATGATTAATTGAACTTCATAACAGTTAATAAGCACTACAATAACAGACCTAATCCAACAAACCCGATTTGCTTCACACGCTTCCAATATTTACAGATTGTCCTATTATTAAGTCGGACAAACAAGATAATACGAAAATAAGCGCAACAAGGGTAACTCCAACCCCAGTCGAAGATATGTCATGATTAAATATACATTCCAATACTCGAATTCTCGTCCCATCAAGCGCGTAAGTTGTGACAATTCATAAACAGATTGCCCTAAAAAGGAAACCGAGTTAAATACATCACTGCGAGATCGGCGGACGAACGTTTTTTCCGCCGTCCGCGTAGTTATGCAATTTGCATACCTATGGCGTTCCACTTCGCTCACCTATTGTGGGTATTTTTAAGCCTTCTCGTAACAAATTCATTGTGGAACTTTTCGTTTGAAAGACGGACGGTAAATTCGGAGCTTTATTATAGTCGAACGATCATTAACATCCTCTAAAACGCTATTATTATTTGTTCCGTCCTTTTCGTGGTTAAATTAGTTTCTTTTTATCACATATTGGTTAATTGTCGTGCTTTACTTTTAATGCTTCTGCATTCGTGCTGCCTGTGTCTACGAAGTGTATTTCTGTCTCTTTCTGTTTTATTAAAGCTCACTAGATTATTGCATACGAACTTGCAATTGTTTGAACAATGTATACCTATAGAACTAAAAAACGAATTTGTATAAAATTCCATATTGATAAACGTATTAATTGCATTACACAGCTCTATTGACAATAAATCGCAACCCAATTAAGCTTCGATGAAATCCATTTATTCATACCCGCGACAACAAAGCTACCATGTTCCCGCAGCCTATAATCAAATGAACCGTTAAACACGTTAAATCCATTAAAAAATCACGAGCCTAACAAACGTAACGTACATCGGATACACGATGCACCTATGACGAGACTGACCAAAAAAACCTGGAGCATTTAGGAAAACACCGCCGAGTACTAGTTGAATTCACCAGTAGAGGATTCCGTATACTAATTCAATTGAGTTTCATATTTGTATCGTTTGCAGTCCAGCGCGGTTACAGATAACAAACGATTGGTAATATCAAGTAACTTTGACTTTGATGGGTGGTATGTAATTGTTAACGTTAAGCACACATTCGTCGTAATAGATCGAAGACAGCCAATAGATGATCCTGTCACTAGACAAACGGAATTAGATCAGGGCAAATGAATAAACCCCAGAGCGACTCCGGTTTCTCTCGGAGACCATTGCTTAGAAGCGAAACGTAATACAATATTCCTTTGTTTCTCACTACAGATAGATGTTAGCTAATCGCTTGGTAAAAGAAACGTTAAGGATAAAGCATTAAACAAGTTTCAAAATGTGCATCAGCTGCGGCTCACGCTGTACTGAATCGAAATTAAGAAACAAACAAACATAAAGGTGTAGGTACCAAGTAACTAAGTAACTAACATAGATGTTAGCTTATCGTTTGGTAAGAGGAAAATAAGGATAAAGCATTAAACAAGTTTCAAAATGTGTACTGTACTCAATGTAAATTGAGAAACAAAGAAACGCACGAACATACAGGTGTAGGTACCAAGTAACTAAGTAACTAACATAGATGTTAGCTAATCGTTTGGTTAGAGGAAAATAAGGATAAAGCATTAAACAAATTTCAAAATGTGTACTGTACTCCATGGAAATTGAGAAACAAAGAAACGCACGAACATACAGATGTGATTTACAAGTGTATGGATGTTTTATTGCCATCTCTGTAGCGGTATCCTAACTGTGCAGAGCGTGTATGCGACGCGTATGTACATAGCCGCGGCGTTTATTGGATTTTAGCGGAAATTTCGCCGGGACAGTGCGAAACGAGCGCGCCGCTGTTTGCGAACGGCTCGCATATCGAGTTTTGATTATGATTTGCGCCGATGTCAATTGCCGCCCGGTTCCACGTTGTTCCGCTGTTGCGAGCGAACGGTGAAAGATGGACGATGCAAGTAACTAACGTGAGAAACTGTAAGAACATTAACACCTGAAAGAAACGCTTCTTTAAATTTCCTTTGTTTCCTTTTAAATTTACGAGTATTATGAAAGTATATTGTTTCTTTAATGATAATAATTTTCTTGAATGACCTCTTTACAAATTTCGGGTCATTTTGCTTTGTAACACCAGAAAGAAACAAGTTCATAGTTTGATTTTGTAAGCGATATTTAATGCTATTGATTATACAATCCACAGCTTTTTAATTCGCTCATAACTTTACAGTCGACCAATTCGTATGAAGTTATCGATGAGACCTATACCTAACGGGGTGTTGGGTATCAAAAATAGAACTGAAAATCACAAGCAACCAAGTCGAAATGTAGTATGGGATGCACCCCTACATTTGTACATATTGTCCCCAAGTTCGCAACTAGACTAAAATTTGGCATGTCAATTTAATCGCAAATTTGGGTTTTTAGAAAACAGATATTGCCTTGTTCTAAAAAGATATAAAATGAAATATATAGAACAAACCCATTATATTTTCACGTTTAAATCAAATTTAACGACCACAAAAGCAACATGATGTTTAAAGTCATAAATTTGTAAGATAAAATGAAAATACATATATATTATGAAAAGATAGAAAATTTTACTTGAATATGGCCCAGAAACAAATGAATATAGCCCAGAAACCGCATACCTAGCATTCCGTAATGTATGTGAGACAGTGATACAAAAGATAACAGCCGAAGCAAAAGAATAAGACGAAATCGTCATGCCTTTCAGAAAACAACTTGCAACTCTCGAAACTTGCCGATACCGTCTAGTTCTCCAATTGAATTTTCATCCAGTCCCGCTTTCCTTGGAATGGTAATAAAACTATTTTGCAACAAACTACCTTTTGCTTCGTGTTTGAAGTGGAGACAAAGATCTCTGGTGTTGCATCTATCAGCGACTAATTGAGTTGTAATAAAATTAAAGTCGTCCTAGGAGCTCCGTCGAATCACAGCGTCTCAGATCTCGCTGCTAATTGTTGAAAAGGGGCACGTAATAAAACTGCTAGTCTTTGACGCAAAGAGGCCGCCTCGGGCGAATCGGGCGGAGCACATTTTAATAAATTAAAATCGCGCAAAATTCCCATTCCAATATCATTCTATTTTCCTTTTCGCTCTCGCCTCCGGTACTCGCTCGTCTTACATTGATTCCATTTTTAACCGACTTCAAAAAAAGGAGGAGGATCTCAATTCGTCTGTATTTTTTTTTATACAGAGAGGTTGTCAATTTACCTAATATATTGCTCATTCGTACTAAAAACATTACTTGTATTTTTAAGATCCGAAAAATACGGTAAGGTCTGACAAAATCTTATCTGGGACTATATTGTTACATGATTTGCAGTGTTTTCTCGTATAATATTTATTGTTTAGTCTATATTCCGGAACATTTAAATTTTCCTTTGCTGCCATTTATATATTGACATTTGTTCAGAAAACATACAAAAGAAAACAATAATAATTATGTATATTTTGCAATATTTAAATTAGAAAACAATTTTCTCACGGTCGTGCTTTTGTTTTTCCAGGTGTTGCTGATATCGCTCCAGCTCCTGGCGTGGCGGAGCGGCGCATCAGCTCTCGCGAACTGCCCTGGCGGTTGCAGCTGCAATGATGACACCCTCGTAGTCGTCTGCGAGGAGAGTCGCCTCGACGTTCTGCCCATCGCCCTCAATCCTTCAATACAACGACTCATCATCCGCAACAACAAGATCAAAACTATCGACAGCTCCATGCAATTTTATGCAGAATTGCAACACTTGGATCTATCCCAAAATCACCTCGTCAATATACCAACAAAGAGCTTTGCCTATCAGAAAAAGCTACAAGAATTGCACCTAAACCACAACAAGATATCGTCGGTGGGAAACACCACGTTTATCGGACTGAATTCGTTGACTGTTCTCAATCTGAAACGAAACTTCTTAGAAGAGCTGACCAACGGAGTGTTCGCCAACTTGCCGAGGCTGGAGGAGCTCAATTTGGGACAAAATAGAATATCGAGAATTGAATCACGAGCTTTTGCTGGTTTGTCTGCCTTAAGAATTTTGTATCTTGATGACAATCAACTGAGCTCCGTGCCAACTCCTTCATTCAGCCTTTTAGGTAGCTTAGCCGAATTACATGTTGGCTTAAATGCATTCTCATTTTTACCCGACGATACATTCGCGGGTCTTAATAGACTTGCTGTATTAGATTTGAATGGAGCAGGCCTTTTTAATATTAGTGAGAACGCGTTTCGAGGTCTCCCTGGTTTGAGAAGTCTCAATCTTTTTGGGAATAGACTGAGTGTAGTACCTACGGAGCAACTATCGGGCCTTACGCGGTTGGAAGAATTGTACATCGGCCAAAATGATTTTCTAGTGCTTGAAAGTCATTCCTTCAAAGGATTGAAAAACTTGAAATTCATAGATGTAACCGGAGCCCCACAGTTGGAAAGGGTTGAAAAGGGAGCATTCGAAGATAATATGAATTTGGAAACCGTGATTCTGACAAATAACAAAAAATTAACCATTATAGAAGAATCATCGCTTTTAGGTCTACCAAAACTCAGACATGTTTCGTTAAGAGATAATGCTATTGTAACGTTCAGTGAAGCAATCTTTGTTGGAAAAGAATTAAAGCAGTTGGACTTGACAGACAACCCTATTTTTTGTGATTGTCAACTGTTGTGGCTCCAACAGCTACTTAACGATAAGAGCAACTTTACTCAAATCCAATGCGCTAATCCCGAACACTTAAAGGATAAATATTTGAAAAACTTGAATGCTGATGACTTGGGCTGCGTTCTCCACGACACACGGCAGCAGACCATTATTTGCATTGTTTTGGTCGCTTGTGTGGCCTTAATAGCAATCCTTGTTCTTATTGTGTACAGGTACCGTAAGAGTATGCAAGAAAAATTGAAGGATTACAAATGGAACAAGGGTCGCAACCTTGAATACCATAAGCCCATTTCCACCGAGGAGGATTGCATAGTGCGCGGCATTCACCCCTCGCAGTACCCCGCTCCCCCACCGCACACCGCCGGCCTCAGGCCAATTCCTGTAACGGAACTGTAGCTAGAGCTTTACGCCTCCCCGAGCGTTTTCTTCATGTCAGGCGGCCAAGGCTCTACACGCCGGCCGCAACGCTCGGGAGCAGGCGGCGGCACGATGCCCGCCAATGGGTTCACGTACATCGGTGGCGACGGACGATCGCACCAGCATCAGCCGCATACGTTGAACAACGGCGCACCCGCCCATCATCACCTCAACAACGGCTCATTGCGCTCCTTACAGGACAAGAAAAACAACCGCAACGGAGTTGTTTGCCATCCTGAAAACTTTCAGCGAAACCTCGACACCCGTTACTCTAGAAAGCAGGAGAATGGCTACATGCGCAATTCAGAGACCGTGATCGGATTCCCCCGAGACAGGGACTACGAGCGGGATGCGCCGGACTACAGTGAACCGGAGTATTCTATTATCCCCGAGGCAGGCTACGGTCGGTCGCCGGACGACTACCCGCGACCCTGCAACCACTCCAACACCTTCAACTGTTAAGGGCGAGCTATAAACTCTTTCAATCGTTTGTGATCTTGTAATGCTAGCAATAAACCTTCATTCTCTTGTTTTTCTATGAACGGACTCTAATGTGATGGACCGTAGTGCTCTAGAGCGGTTAGTGACTAGTTTATCGGGCCCGGTGTACGTTCGACCAGTGAGGACTATCATGTTTCGATTCGGTTTTAAAGAGTATCTTATTTGTAAATTATAAATTAAGTAGTGATGGATCTATTTTTCAATGAAATGTAGTTGGCGCGGGACGTTTGAAAGTGAGACTTTCGTCGAATCGAGGCGGTCGAATCATAGTACTGCAAGTTTCTATGCCGTAACGTACTTCGACTTGGTGCCGACTGAAGGTAGCCAATAGATGCACATTACCGCCCGAGCAAGGTCTCGGCGATCGAACGGAGCGCTACCATGATTCGAGCCGACCGGTAATCGTACAATGTACAGGCTAGTCGACTTAAGATTAGTACAGGGCGATCGCTCGATCGCCGAATATGATACTACATCATAACATGTGATTGTAATTTTCTTTGCCAAATCGGCAAAGCGTATTTTGATTTTGTACAAAAACCATTCCATGTCTTTTTAATGATACCTATTATTTTTTATTTATAAACGTATAAAGTAAGTGTGCGTTAAATAAGACACCAATATAAGAGGAAATATTAGAAATTAACGTGTGTAAATATATTTATAATATATTGAGATATTTATAAATTTAATAACGATCTTGTTCTTCTAAAATTATCTTAAAATTATTTCGAGATTCCTGATGTTGTATTGTTTGCTATATGGACTGGTATCCCTTACGACACTAAGTCACTGCGTATTGTTATAATATACACTGTTGTATTGTGTAGGTATGAAGCACACATTTCTAATATCATCACTTTAAAGCTCAATCCAACTGTATAGAATATTTTTTTTAACGTTAACTTGTAAAAGTAATCTTGTATAACGCGATCACTTGCCATATTTAAAAAAAATGTACATTTAAATATAAGGTAAATTAAAATTTCATCTTAATACCTACTTCTTATATATGTATATACCAGTAACGAAAAAACATTGGCCGTACTCCAACAGGACTTATTATATGGTCAAGTACGATTCAAGTTGAGATTTACTGATAAAATGACTCCTTTACATATTTAACTCACATTATTTGCGGATGGTAAACTTGTCTAGTTTTAAGCGTAATTAGAAATAATCCAGTAAATGGCTCAAATAAATCATGGTGCTTGTTGCTGATGACACACGCTTTTGGTAGAGGACCCAAATATTCAGTCGATCCCATTATGCTTCAGTAATATGTACTATTAAGTAGGAAGTTAAACGTACTATTATTCTTCCAAATGGTAACAACTTTGTTCTTGACACGTAGTACATTCGGCACTTTATTGTTATTATTCGTATGTTATCGTGCAGATTATAAAAAAGCAAAACATTTTTATCGGACAGTATCTGATCGACTATATCTATTATCTATGCTGGCAATAGTTTTTGGTCCTATTTAACACTAGCAACATTATGCCATCTTTTGCTTTCTAAATACATTTCTAGTAGATACTTGTTGTCTTTTTAAACAGAATTTGTCGAGAAAGTAATAATAATTGGTATGCTGGATTGAATTTTAATGAAATGTCTATTGTTCTTGATTCACACAAGCAACATGACTACAATAGTTTTGGCGGGAATGTCATTTCCAACAGATATGTAATTTAAAAAAAATTCAAGTTAGCATGCGTTGAGCGCGTATTGTGCCAATGATAAAAACTTATCGTTTGTCATGCACAATTTGCTTGTAGAAATTTCTTGTGTGAACCAAGCTTACTTTGTATCGCTTAATGGAAAATTAGTTATAACATAATGCTATGTATAATGAGTCAGTAAATCAGTATAATAATTACCTCGTACTATACTTGTGATACTCTGGATGTATAAGCAATAATGTGTCTTATATGTAGCTACTAATATAGTAAATAGCAATCATGAAATATTGAAATTATTAATATTCAAATAGGCAACGAATAAGAGAGTCAGTGTTAATCTTATAGTAATCTTTTAAGCTTTCAAATGGAAAGCTGCCTTATGAGAATAGTTAACTTAATATTCAACATTTTTCATGTACATTTTAGCACCATGTATCATAGATTAAAATTATGAAATTAGCTGGTCCATCCAGTAGCCGGATCCAGTGAGCTCCAACCAGTGCGGGGCTGGACTAAATTATGTTAATCTTGTTATTTGTCAAGTGTGCACTAGCTGAAATAAAAACAACGTTATTGTCTTCAGTCTCGTTGGAAAACCGCCAATGTTACCCTAAATGCCCTATAAGTTATCAATCTGTTTATATTCTCTGTAACTTAAGTTGTTGTATATACGGAGAAATTGAAGACTAAAGCAATTAAAGGCATACGTTAGTGCCTAGTGAATGCCTAAACAAGTATACAAAATGATAAATACATATGAAAATTGTGATTAGTGTACTCAATACATTGTAATAGATCATTGATCATTTCTATACTTTATTGTAGTTATTACCTACATACAAACTCGATAAATATAACATACCTCAAATTTATAGTTTTGTTTTATTTCTAATTCCTTCCTTACCTTAATATCACGTCACTTCTGTCGGAGGTTCGGCACCAAAAACTCTGGTAATGTTTTGTAATAACCTATGACACCTACGCTGAAATTACTTCGCGTGCGCCGGCAGATGTGTCGCTGCATTAATGAACAATTAACATGATAGAACTAGTTAGAAGTGCTAGACAGATAAAAGAGTATTTAGAACCACTAAGAACTCTACAAATTGCAACTGAATATGAATAGCATGCTCCCTGCGCTGTGTACCAGGAAAGCATGTCGCGAAAAGGGTAGGAACACAAAGTCTATTTGCAAAAGTAGATGTTTTTTGTAGTCATCTATTATTAACTATGACAAACTAATTAACACGTCGCTACCAAATACAAGTACGCCATCTAGGGAAACACTATGAAAAGGAATGCAGAGCTATTTCAATTCAAATTTGTTTCAATTAGTTTGCTAACCAAACTGTCACCGACAGTCCTGTTTACAATCCTAAGAGCTAGTTGTAGATGTCCTTGGACGGTAGCGGCCTTTTTAACAGTTTCTTGATCATAGAGAAGACAGACTAGTCTGAGCAAATGCGAGATGTCATATTTCGAAATCTAGGAAATTGTATGATTACATTAAGACACTCATCCAAATTTGGCCTATGCTTGGAAATTGATAGAAAATGAGTACGAACAACAATTAATTAAACAATTACCCAGCGGTTTATATGCTTTCATTCCAAGGGATTAGGTACCTGATTTAGGAATACACTAGAATCGGCAAAAGCGAAAAAATTCATTCTGATCCGTACGTTACGTATATCTTTAGGTATATTCATTGTCCTGATTGATTAACAATTTCAATGGACTGTGGTGTGCGTTAGGTAGTTGATTAAAATCAAATCACTGCCTTTGATGATAAAAAGTACCTAAATTACACATTCAAATTCAAATGCGAAAAAAAAATTTCATAAACCCAACATTTCAGTTAAGTTTTAACATTTAAAATCAAAATCATTAGATCTGTACTTATTGTAGTAAAACAATAATTCATTGAATTTAAAAAATTATGGATGATTAATAACCAATCTGAAAAAAACCTTATTAATTATTAATTATTTCACTATAAGGGAACAATAAAAGTATACTGTTATGCTGTTCATTCATTTATTTATAGTATGTAACTTTCATTGATATAAAATTGTTCAGCCTTGTGATGGGAAGAAGCCAGTCTCGGTAGATACGGACATGATTTAAATAAATAGAAAACATGAATTAGGCCGGTCGCGATCATTGGAATACTATG
>DWEM01002064.1:0-12757 GCA_018245935.1 Agara belti belti
AGTTATTTTAGTAAATGTGCCAAAATTTTTTTCCGTCTACTCTGAATATTTTGTATCAATGCTTATACGTATTTGGAACTACGCGATGGATATGTATCTATGGCGAGCTATTTTGTCCGTTTTCAGTTGGTGTTGTCAATGAATATTTTTATCATAACAGCAATAAAAAAGAAATAAAATATACGTGAATTTTCAAACGTACCTTTCGTCGTCACGTTTCACTATTTGCCATTTCCACAGTCACATATCGTCTTACTAAGCAAAATCCCTTCATCCCTATTTGCGAATACATATATATCATTTGGCTGTTATTAGTAGATACAGGTTAAGTCAGGCATTTGGCCACGACCACGTACTAATATCTTATATAGCACTGCATATAAAACAAAAATATTTTAAGCTGTAGGAAATTTGAATACATAATGTACAAAATATCTATTTTGATTTTACATTCTTTAAATCATGAATTTTACTATTAATTAATACTGTATTTGATTTAACTAAAAGTTATATTACGTTATGTCTATACAAATACGATTTTTTATTTCGCTCACTTTACTTTTTTAAACATATTACGTTATCGCATTGAATGAGAAAAATCACAGAGTTTCGCAACAAATTGAAATTGAGGCTCAAGTCCCCAGACAATAAAAAGTTTCTCATCTTAAAGTTAACCTAAACAACCCATCTCCGTGAAATATGCGGCCGACTGGCAGGTAATGTAGAAGTTTGTAGCAAAAATAAACATACCTTTATAGGCTGTTTATTATGATAACACTAACTTTGTGCTCTATTACTTATACGAATAACAAAGGAGTATTTCGGAAAATCTTCCACTGTCCCAATAAGTTCAGTTAATCAATCACCTAACTAAATTGTGTCATTCGAGGAAGCGTAACAGCAGCCATTCATTCATTCTTTCATTCATACAATTCGACGTTGTGTTGCTTCATTTCACAGAATATAACTACGATAAAACAGGTTAGTTCCACTGTGAAGTTAGTCCACTACGATAAAAAAGTTAGTTCATCCATACGACTAGTTAGAAATATTTGCATATTTAGAAGGTTATGGTGAGTTTCCGTTCAATACAAAATATAAGTAGTAAATGTATTGGTGTGTTCACATTTGATGTATTGACTTTTCTCCGTGTAGGTATATCCGCTTACCACGTAACATTGTATTCGTGAATTTACGTTATTTTGTTAGGTACATCAAAATCGGCCTCTACATTCAATTCGCTATATGACAAACACACAGAAGCAGCAATTTCACGTGAAAAATTACAAAGAGCTTATGAAGTTGGCATATACAAAGGTACCTACGTAAATATGAAAAGCAATCGTATATAATTGGAATCCTCTCTTATAAACCAACCATAACGTCCAAAACGACGAAGTATTTTCTTTATAAAAACATCAGAGCAAGGTATGGCCCAAAATATATTCTGAGATCATTTTACAAAAATAAAATATAAAAGCATTGTCATTAAAGTCGGCACGAGGCCCCCGCGAGGCCCTCGACATGGTTCGCTCATTTGATATGGCTTAAATAATGAGTTTTTAATTAGTTCTTATTAAACATTAATTGGGTACTTATAGTCTTTTTAGAACACTCATTCGTTTATTTATTATAATGATTTGAATAAATAATTAACTACATATAATAAATATTCCTTCTCCTTCGGTGACGCTTTAAGATTATGTACGGAATATTTTCTGTGGGCTTATTCACATTTCAATTATGAAACTTAAAATCACATACGTATTAAACATATTTGACAGACCATCTCAGCATGTAATCGAACATTAATAAAATATGCTGGCGGTGTGAAAATTTTTAATAGGGTAAACATTAGGGTATGAGCAAACATTATGCCTGAAGTTGTTTTAGGGAATTGAGAGCTTAAATGGATTTCATTAAAAGTTGGTATGTGCCTATGTATTTAACACAATGGCGAAACTATTAAAACAATTTAATAGGAGTTCCGAAGTCTATTTTATTTTAACAAGCTCACGTTTCACGTGGAAAACAGATACGTAACAGGCATGAATAAATATTCAGCGTTCACCGAAAAGTACAACTTGAGACTGTTCAAAGAAGGGGCGATTGAATAATTGCTAGGCAACCGTGTTACATCGTAGAAAACACAATAACTAACCGTCAGACAAGTTCGCTAACATAACATAACATTGATTATTGAATATATACTGTTGCAATTTTTTTCTGTTTTAAAGATAATCTGTTTTGTTTATTAATTACAAATGTTATTACGGTGTTTTATGAAGTTGTTGTAGGTTAACTGCCGTCATTATTATGTACTGTTTATATGTATATCTATATTTATCTTTACCTCTGAACCTAATTAAGTAGCAGTTTTCCCGGCAGTCCCGCAGGCATTTCCGTCGCTAATTAGTGATGTTTTGAGTGTTAGGTAGGTATTGGTTCCTTTGTTGGAAGCAGATGGATAATTACGACGTTAGAATACCTCATGTTTGGACTTATTGGAGACTGACAATATACTACATGTACTACAAAGCAGCCGCAGTTAGAATGAGTGTTTGAGTTTTAACTGCTTTTAAAAGTAATAATGCTTTGTCCACACTAAACTTCCGATCTCCGTGACAACTTACAATATTTCTCGGTAAACAATATATAAAAGTAATGTTACGTAGCCTGCAGCTCTGTATATTGGCGGCGTTTCCGCTCGCCTTGTCCAAGAAAATTGAAATAACAAAGAGTTCGCCGCTAAGCCGCCACAGGATAGACGTGAGGTGCTTAGATTTTATATTTTCTTGGTAACAAAAGAAAACGCTATATTTTATAACTTTGTAATAAATGTCACATGAAATATAAAACGGAAACGTTATAATCATTTTGTAAATCTATACAACTTATGAAATTTCATTGCTACATATATCCAATCAACAGAGAGTTAGCAAAAATGCGTCATTTTTCATGGAACTCTTTATTATATTTGAATTATTGTGACTCTTTAAGTCAATACCGCTTTGCCGAATTAAGAATGTTTCAGATATTTAAGCACGGAGAATATTTTCGCAAATTCTAATTTGTTGTAAATCGAAACAATATGGCGATGCAGCATGTTAATTGTGTACTCGTATATTGCTTATTTTCATCAACCTAGGAACTTGATTCTATTTGAGGCTGGATATCAATGGATGGTCGTATTGTATCCGTTCAGGTTTATCGTTTTGTTATACAAAATTCTTCCGCTCACTATTTTTATGAATGTTTTTTATCTTTGTCCCTCCAACGACAAATGAAACTGTTCGCAAGCACATTTTGCCTGTTTTATTACTGAGCAACGCGGCAAAGTCTTCTTAGAGAGTGTATTAACAAGAACATAGGTTTTTTACGACTCTCCCTACTGGCTTTAGGAAAGTAATACGTGGTATTCTTTACACGCTAGTCTAACACGATGTTTTATGTCAGTCAAAGTCTAAAATATCTATCAACCAACGAGTCTATGTTAACTTTATTTTTGCTTTAACGTTAAATGGTCTGTATTTTTTATACGACAACCAGTGGTCACGTTGCATAAAGCCGGAGTGCAAACTCGATTTGTTACAACAGGGGCCTTGTTAGCGGCGTTAACGACGAAACATTAATAACGTCGCGTTATAACGACGCCTAGTTTAATGTGCGTTAAGCAACGATGATGACATATAACGCTGGACGTTAGCGTGTTTTTGTTGCAGTGAATAGCAATAAGAATATTTACGTAGTTATAGTTACATAGTAACAATAGAATCGACGTTGATTTGGTTGAGTAATAATAATTTGAAATACCTTCATGTACGACTACTCGATCCCAAATTATACAGAACCAGTGCTAGGATAACCAAATAGTTAATAAAATATGTATATACATTTCTAAATGGGCACTTAAATACATAATTTTCGAACTCAACTTTCGGCTAGTTAACGATACATGCCATAGATGGCGTGCGATTCAATATTAGAGATTGCAACAAAATAAATCGTACAATCGTACAGGTTATGTAAAAAAATCAGATTATGTATTGAGCAAATAGAATGTTCCAGATGACAATAGAACAAAAATATTTCATTGTACTTCCTGTAAGAATCTACAATAGTTTGTTATTCAAATACATAGCAGATATTGTTATCGTTATAAGAAATACAGAAAATGTTTCTTTTTATGTACTGTACAATTGTAATGAGCATTTCTGTCTAAACGGTCAACTCAATTTATTAAATGACCGCCGCAGCCTGTTACAATTTTTGTGTAAGATCATCATTATCGTCAACCACTTGTGTTGTTCCATTGTTGTGCAGGAGTTTCATTTAACTACAGTCTCCTCTATTAAAGTACCATGTTATACATTACGGAAAACTCTAACTAAAAATATAATATGAGCATGTTCAATCGTTATAACTGTAGACAATTCTAAGGTTTGCAGGTTTTTGTACAATGTTTTAATTTACTGTTCTACATAGTGTGAGTGCCGCATGAAGGATAACGAGATTTCGGAGTGAGGATTTGTAATGTAATGATTGCTTCTAAAACAATTAATTCACATAATTTATCTTTGTATGCTAAAGCATTGAATTTGTATGTCACAGTACAAATAAATGAAATGGTATAGCATCTTGACGTTGAACGTGTTCAATATGACCGCGCCTTTAGTGTTTAATGCGTCGTGTTACACTTTACGGGGCCCGCGACCTTACCGACACTCCCGGGAGCCGAACGCCTCATTTCGTTACGTAAGCGAGCTTTATGGACATTTTAACATAAATGAAACACTAACCTTTTTTATGTAATAAACATGCAATATGTTGAATGTTGAATTATATTTCTTAGTAAATACTAATATTTTTATCATTCGTTAGGTGAAAATGGGAAGACAAGTTAACATTTCCTTTCCTGTCGGCAGTTAGTTCTTTTTAATAGTTTTATATTCTAAATAAGTCTACTTATATTAGCTTCCATTAATAAGACTATGACGTTTATTCAAAGTGTTCGAAACTGGCTGCAAATAGGTAAACGTTAAGTGAAAATAAAAAAAATGTAATCCATCAAATTGAAGTGACGTATGGGCTCTTTGCGAAACAACTTACTGGAATACTCGTAGAAGGTATTTCTAAAAAGGTTATGCCCACACAAGAAACGTGAAGTTTTTTTTAAACACTTCTTGGTTGTTATATAATATTGAACATGTACCTAATACCAGGAGGTACATTTACTCGAGATTTACAGTTTAAATGCCGTTGACAGTGTTCTGGACGAATATAAACGGAAAGTAGGGCAATTTGTAATTTCTTTTTCATAAGAACACCATTATTCAAGGACCATTATTTCACGCTCTCATCTTGACAGTTTTTCCGCTAAGCCAAAGTTATGGGTGTCATTTAATGGAGCCGAAAGATTTAAAGTAATTTTCACGAGCTTCGATTCCCAAGGGATGAATTAATTTTGATGACGGCAAAATTATACAGTATTCATGTTGGGTTTGTTTGATTCGAGGTATTTTTTTTCATTATACACCGCTCCATTCGAATACTAATTGGGTTTAATTAGTATCGGACGGTTTATGTAACGAAACCAAAACACGTGGATGTAGATGAAATAAAATAGAATATGTGTGTACTTCATTTTATTGGATTACGGAAAAATGTTGGCAGGCCTACATACGTAAACGTAAGCCTATGTTATAATAAAATCCTTGAGCAAACATCATAATCACATCGCTAATTAATAATAAGGAAACAACGTGGTATAATTAATACAAGTATAATGAACATATAGGTAGTGCAATTTTTTGTGCTACTTTTCCGTGTGACATTAAACGAGGGTCTTATTTGACCTTAATTAGGGAGGGCTTCGCTGCCCGTATAATAGCTTCCCGGGGGTCAATTCGATTGGACAATTTTGTGTTATGCAAGTAAGATTTTAGGCGCATTAGTGGGATATTTACCAACGAAGATCGAACGTAATAACTGTGGACAATTCCACACACGGCTATCAGATTCCAAATTAGGCAATTGAATGCCTGTGTTATGGTAAACGGATAGCTGATAAACAGACACACGAGTACATACATACGATATAATACTTATATAGATATTGTCTTGTCTTGTAAGTGAAGTGTACAATAGTCTCGAAATTGTACAGAACATGATACATCATCAAGTGACGTTACATACCTGATTCGCCCCATACAGGTTCGGCTCATTCTTACAGGTAAGGTAATAATCGGTAATGAGGTAATCTGTAGTTAAACACTATTATGGTTCTAACTTGCAAAAGACGTAGAGAACGTTAAAGAGAACTCTAAACTGTAAAAGTTCCATCACGATTTTTACCTTCATTGTATAGCAAAGAAGAGTTGCTTGATTGAAAAAAAATCTACAATATTTGCTTTTACGAAAAAGTACAATAGTAGTACAGGGTATAGCGAAATAATGGTACAAAAAACCTTCGAGTATATTTAATACGTGAGAGAATATCTATACTACTGAATTGAGGCCAATTGTAAGTGTATTCGATGTATGTACTGGCCGTAAAAATTCTTAGTACTTGGAGCCCCAGGTAAAAATGAAAGTAAGGAAAGGTATTCGTAAAAAACAGGCAGCATCGAGAAATAACATGAGAGCAAATATAACAAAGCAATTCTACACAGATAAAATTAAAAGGCGCACGACGACCCTAGCTCGTTTTCAGATTCGTTTTTTTGGGAATATGTGAAAAAGCTGTAAGAAAATAAATAAGGACAATTACGAAAAACCAACAAACTGGATAGAACCTGGAACAAAAAGGAGAACACAAATAATAAATATGTTTCCCAAAGTAATATGACATATTTTCCAAAATAACATTACATGTATACATTGAAAATTATTTGTTAGTACATTTCAAGGTGACATTGCAAATTTGATATTATACGCGAACATAGGAGCATATGGGTTTAAAACCACTTCAGATATACGTATAAGGGTGCTAGAGAGTCATATTTTCAAGTATGTGCTCTGATCTCCACTTAATGTTGCGAGAAGATGATAATCGCTCCGTCTGACCTACATGTTACCGCATAGAGGTGCTACGGGATGTCTACGAGTAAGTAGCGTTACCTAAAATAGAACATTCTTAAGTACGCGTACAGATTGGTAGCATCACCGTAGATGCCGACCTCTACGACAATCCGATAGCTACGAGAAACAACAGCCATTAGGTTTAATTTAGTTTAGTTTAGTTGTTTAATTGATAGTAAAATTTACTTTATGATTGATACGTTTCAAAAACAATAATTTTCCTTTTTCTTGTTTTGTTTTTTTTTCGCTAAGAAATTATAACGGGTATTCATCCATTGTTCCAAGTTCATTGGCACATGAGTTGATAATTGATAGGTAGGTATATTACATATTTGGGCATGATGCAGGCGGCAGAATATAATCAACCACGTCGTCTGATCTCATATATACTATACAAAGTATAAATACAAAGCCAACTGTTCTTTTTTTCATTTATTTATGCACGTTATGTTTGTGTATAAAATACAGGAACATTATAACAGAAAATAAGTATAACGGCGCAACTTACTGCATATTGAAATATCGTTCGTTGTGCCTAGTTTCTTATTTTCTTTACGACGCCCTCACATGTAAATAATAAACGAAAAGTATACACCTGTGTACATATGATCAATGACACGTGTTTCGCCTCGAAACCGAGCAGCCTCAAGGTTACAGCCTCAACAAATATCAGATCCAATTTAAAGTTGCACGAGTTATTTGTTGTAATATATACCATCACATGTCATATTCGACCATTTTGCGAAATAATGACTGGTTAATTGGGTGACATCGATTTCCACAAAGTAATGTATGATACAGATAACTGTTTTGTGAAAATTTTTAGTTCTCAATCTCATTTCTCTTTGCTTATTTACAGTCAATTAAGAATTCTTCAACCACGTAAAGTGACGCTTGTCTGTATGCGCCCTAACATAAAATTGATGTGAAATGAGACGGAGAAATCGGTGTAAGCTTACTTTACTTAATATATCACGTTTCACTGATCTCTTAATGGGCTTTAAAACGTATATAACAGTTATATATGTTCCAAAATACATTACTGCTTATTTCAAAACAACGTCTGCTTTGTATACTTACACATAATGGAAATATATAAATAAATACATACACGTATTTCAAAGGTTCAACGTCCTTGTTTTCAATCCATTACTCATTGTTTTTGTAAAACTCACCGAGCCTTTGGGAAATGTCAGGAGCACACAGCTCTGGCTAAAATCAGTGCATGAGGAATGGTTGCTCTTTTGTTCACTTTAACACAAATAAGGCAGTGTAACATAACATAACACGTTAAATATTAAACGAAAAATACGTAACGTAAAATGTATACATTTTTGATAATCGAAACAGAAGATTTTGCTTAAAATATCTTAAGACGAGGCTTCATAGCTGCAATTAAATGCTTATAGAAAAATCCTGTACAATTCGAGATAATCGAAAGCGGTATTTATTAGGAGCAAAATTAACAAAAAACCTAGCATAAACAATGCAATAACTATGTAATAAGCAATCTGTCAAAAGCACGCAGAAATTCAAGAATTTATCTATCGCTTCAAGAAAGGTATTTGTGCCATTTAAGAAATTTGGAAATTTAAAAGTTTCAAAGCTTGTTATATTTACGTTATGATAACAATCAGGACGGTCTGATTAACGTGTCCTTTAAGGCACGCCTTTTACTTGCTTAATTTACTTAACTTGATAGATTGCTTAAAATACGCCATAGCCTTAGATCTAAGAGTTTAGAGAAAAGTTAGTTTAGGTTCTAGATTTTAACATTAATATACCGATCTTATACCTATTTATTTCACCTTAAACTACCAACGAAAGTCGAATATTCTCAGCGAATAATTCAACCGTGAATACATACCAATGAAATGGAAATGCCATTTATTTAAGGCATAATACGATTCAAAATGATATTGTTGAAATGATGGACGACTTTGAATGGCGGTGGTTGAATTCTATCTATACGTTTGTGCGTTTTCAGGGTTGGTTAATTGTATAAATCATTTTGGACATCAATGTCCGTTTGATTTAAAATGTATTTAGGTGATGTAGTATATGATATGATAGAGGTTTATCGGTATTTCAGAACGAAATTTTAGTTATTGTGTCTGTTACTTTTATAATTAATTATATTTTTAAGTATAAAAATTTATTTCAATTTCAATGGAGAAAAATTTAATTAAAGCATCACTACGCCATAAAAGGCAATAACGCGTTCTTTTGACATTACTCCAAAAAGTGAATGTTTTATTTCATTGAATTTATTTAATTTGTAGCACGCACAAATGTTAGCTTTGCGTATTCCGTCTCCGCATAAATCGCAAATTTGCCAAGTCTTACACTCCTGCGTGCACGTAATTATGCTTAAAAAGGGGTACAAAGTTTTCTCTTTACGTACCTATTAATATATGTAAATGTTCTTATTTCATAATTGAGAAATGTGTCACAGAATACACTGTGTAATTGAAGTGGTATTTCGTTATATTCAGCGGTACGTTTTCAATAAAAGCGTGTATTTTAATAACGAATGTAGGTACTCATTATCTGACACAATTTAATAAACACCGTTATTTGATATGTTTTGTAAAAAAATAATTGAGAGCTTTGAACTGTTTCATAAATTTCATTAAAAGTACATTTCATTTGCCAGTTTACTGTTAATGTTACGCCAAAAAAGATTATTTTCAATATATATTACTAAATCCTTTGTTTTTGTTTTCGCAATTTTTTTCCACCTCAGATAGTAGTGAAAAAAAATGTAATATTAATATTAGTAGTATCTCGATTCTAATCTTTTAATGGATTTTAAGTAAATCGCTTAGGATCTGAATACATTACGTATTGATGTAATTATTAATGTAAGTATATCAGCAATATTGTGAATGAGCTAATGAATGGTAAATTAGTTACACTAATCCATTCTGTTAGAGCGCTTGTTTACCCTGGGGACCTTTTCGGTCCGAAATATCCCGTTTTCCTAATAAGCGTTACAACTAATGTTCAACACAATTTGTATTTATTTTGTTAATAATATTAGTTGTTATTGTCTAGTTGTTATACTAGAGTTAAATTTATCAGTCCTCAAGACCTAGCTACGCTTTTTTGAATTCTGTAGCCAAATTTCTGTGGCATGGATTACTAATTAATATTCCAGCAATCTGACTTACAAGTATTAAATAGACTCATTTTACATACAGTCCTATTTGCAGTCTTGTTATCAATGGATATTAAACAGCTAAAGGAATCATTAACAAATGTAACTAACTGAAAAATAGTCATTAAAAATTTCATTGTTGTGGTCCTATTGGAGTTCGGTTGCAGATGTCGGTAATTTTGGCTGATGTTAATTAAAAATATTGCAAGTGTATTCGCCTGAACTATCGGCGACGTACACTAGGCAGATGTGTGATGTCCCTTAGATACGTCTCACAAACTACTATTATGTACTATTTGTTACATACACGTAGCACTCTCTACGATTTTCGTAGCATGCAGCAACTTAGGATTCTTCATGTTTCGAAATGTATTCTAATATCTATTGTCTATAATCCATATGGATAACAAATTAAAGCATATAACACATATTTATCAGAAAATATAAAGAGTATCTACTAGAACTAAGGAAATACGTATTTACAAGGGTTCGAAAAATCAACCCCCAAGGGGCTTAAATAAGGAATTAAAGTATTTCTGATAATCCATTGAATTTAAAGCAAGCTTCGAAAAAATATGAAGTATTTAACTTTCTAATTAAAATTAAAGTTAAGAGCTTGTGAAATTGATGATTTTGCGTGTATGAGATATTTTCCAGCTTCCATGCGGGTAAAGTTCTGGGCAACATATATTATAGCATAAACGTAAATAATTATTGTTATTACGTTCAACCTGAACTCATTTTGTAATCTTTTATATGTTTATTGAGGTGAGTCTAATGCGCTCAGTCTACGAGCTGCGGTGAATGACCGATGAGACGAGAGTACAAAACACTAAAAGGGTTACATTTTCTCGAAGGTCGGTCCCGCTGCGGCTATATATTGAATAATTCACAGCCTTAAGAATACAATAAAATGTATAATATGTGCAATGGTCGCTACATTGCAGTAGAAACGGAAAATAATAACGGACGGACCCGTAGCATAATAATGTGACCTCTGAAACCAATGAAGGTGTTATAAAGAGGGCTGCTCAATACTCGATGTCATATTCGATCGCGAAGCACGTCACGTGTCACGCGTGTTAGCAAGTCAAATGCGCTTTGTGTGCGACCTGCAATGAATGAATGATGAGGGCAAGAACCGCTCAAACGGCGGTATGCTTTTGAACGTCGCTCACAGCGAGATTATATAGTGAATAATTTCCGTGGCGCACACGAGATGGGCCGGTCGTGTAGAGGCAATTTAAGGCTTTGCTGTTAGATTGCAAATTAGCGCGTGAGTAGTATGAAGACTACAGATATTTATTTGGGGATAGTTTGTAATAAAATATGTAGATAACGTGCTGGTGAATGAAACATCGTGTTTTGATTAACTTTAAAACTATAGTTATTAAAATAGATATAAAGAAATTATATTAAAGACAGCTTGTATGATACGAAGGTACAATTGATGCACCAATGAGAACCGACATCAAAGGGGGTTTAGTTTGATTAATTTTCATAGATTTATTAAATTATATTACTTCCACAGCCACATAGTACGATAGTCAAGACAGAGTGCACCAATCAAAATAAGAACAGGTCACTAAATTTATTATTCAGCTGTATGTCTAGCCGGAAATCGAATTGGGGAGCCGCGATATTGTATTAATGGAGCGACATATAATATTCAGACATGTGACAACCTTTTAACAACGGATAGGCAAGACCCATAGATATAATCGAGAATACATATCGTTCCTAGCTCATTACCATATCTGGGTTCAATTTAAGTTCATACCACATTTCTACGGTGGTATATGAAACGATAGTACAACGAAACGTGTCCCGCAAACACTTTGCTTGTTTTGTTACCGGCTGTCGTGTTTACGCAGCTTAGGAGAGAGAAAATAAAACTGCGTTTAGATTGAGCTGCAAGTCGTGAAAGTCCGCCACTTTTGTTGTCGATTTTAAAAGGAGCTGCTGTTAGTCGACAGTGGATTGGAGTGGGGTTGTTTGACCGGAACAAATGAAATTGAGATTCTTCTGAACGGATGTGACTGTTGATTAAAGATTCGGAATATTTACTAAACTGAACCACATTAATTGACTAATTAAATACACTGGTTGGTGTTTGATGGGGAGAGTCAAGTCTTCGAAATCGTCGTGTATGAATGACAATGGTTTGCAAGGACAGAGATATTTGGAACCCGGTGCTTTCTGCCTACCCCGTTAAGGACCTGGCGTGATGATATAATAAATAATAATAATGATGAATTAGTTCATGAAGACTTCATTACATGAGCCAATCTTGTAGTACATACTTTTTTACAGCAAAATGTCAAATATTTAATCGTGAAAGATAATAGTGGCGCAAATTATACGAGACCATTGCAGTATTGTTAGTAGTAGAAGTAAAGTGCCCATTCATTATTTCAATTACGTAACATCACGCCTGTAGTCCCCGAAGGGGTAGGCAGAGGAGTGTAGTACACCCCCACATTTCACCAGTTACGTTTAAGTCCCACAATGGAATAG
>DWEM01002065.1:0-12755 GCA_018245935.1 Agara belti belti
ATACATACATACATACATACATACATACATACATACATACATACATACATACATACATACATACATACATACATACAAATACAGAGTGTATTGAAAAGTAAATAATATGAATTAAGGATCAGGGTAAGACAGTCAGATATAAAACAGTACAATTGAGTTCGATCGAGATAGTGACCAACTTCCGATCTTATTAGTTACTCGCTGTGATTGATTAAATCATTATGAGTGTTATATTATGTTTCATTAAAAGTAAACATGTTCTTTACAGAGAAAATAAAGATCGTTTTTCATTACATTTACGATATTTCGAAAAATAAAGACGGTGATCCGTACTTTGACTGCCAATTCGATAAAACGATTTACCGTTACGACATACTGGGAAAAGTTACTTTCGACGCGGAAAACATTTACATAGGAGGAACGGATGCCAGTAAGTATCGAAACTTCTACTGTACATGCCTCAGTTATTTTTTAATTCTATAAATATTATGACAATAATTAATATATTAATTAAATAGTTAAATAATATAATTGTGTATATTAATGGAAGAAAGAATACAAACACAAATAAATTGCAAATTGACATATACATGTACATATATACAAACATCGCCTCCCATAAGTGATAACTAAATTCATTGTTTAGACATAGTAGTATATCACCCATCGAGAATCGAACCCGAAACACTATTCGCGGTGGACCGGCCCGGTGATGGTAGTGCCATATGGCTCGTCCAAAATATAATGTTTACATTACTTTGGTTTACAACAGTCAATAGACTTTGACATCTAAGGAAAAAGAAAGTAGACGTTACAAAAATATATACATATAATAATAATAGTTAAAATAAGCTTTTTAGCTTGATGATAATTCTTTGCCCAGGTGATAATTCTTTGACAATTATATATTTAGGGATACAAAAAAATAATTGTAGGAACCCATACATTGTGGCCATAATAATGTTCTTTTAAATTTTTTTATGTAAAATAAATTAAGTGTTAAGTATACACTAATTTCCTGGAAATATTTATTGTGATATTGGTAACTTCCGGCTGGCTATTAATCCAAATTCAAATAGTTAGCAAATGTTTTTGTTAACGAAAACATCAAATTTCAAAGCCAAGATCAAAGAATAAAAAAATATAGAAGATATTTTATGCGAGCTGTCTTATGTGTCGTTAATTAAGCTGACTTGAGCAGATTTCTTTCAGTCGAGTAGAAATATCAGGCTGTTGACGACAATATCTGATGGCCTTAGATCGGACCGTATATAGACATTGATAAGTTTCTGAAGATAGTCGAGTGAAGGGCAAACTTGTAATACAGTAACCGAAAGCTTAGGAAGTCCAAAAATGTCCAAAACATCATACGAACAGACTTCATGAAGGATAAAATATAAACTAATTATCCCATGAAAAAAATTCGCACAAATTCCACCCATTACTAAACATTAAAAATTATTTTAATCAAAATTGAATTGTATAATTTTTTACAGCCAAAGTCGTCGTGGATTTCCTGAACACTAACTACAAATTCGTAATAGGCAGCTTTAGCAGAGGTGTATTTGATCAGGCAATGGACTTTGTGTACACCTATGTTCACAAATTTTTCGAAACGGTGCCAGCGAAGTACTTCATCATTGAAGACTTATCGGAATATGTCAAGAATTGAAAAATGCCTTTGTGTCTCTCACACATGAAACATAATGTTTGTCTATAAACTTCATAACAACATTTAATATTCTACTGTAATTGGTTAATTAACATTCACATCATGTATAATCACACACCAATAAAATGAGCAACTAAATCGTGTTTTTCTGTGTTTTTGTACATTACCTAATTCTTAAAACAAAAAAATAAATAAAATAACATATTGCATTGGGATGTTATTGTGTTACACGGTTTTACATAAAAAATATGACATATTATATGTTTACGAGCAAGAAATCATTACGACACACCACAATTTTATTACTGAAGGTCATGATGGTTTTCGCAGAGTGGAATCACAACTCTTCAAAATAATAATACTAACTTGGAATAACTTACAGTCAGTTGTCTTGATCCTAATGTATGCAGAGCTTGTGTAACCAGACAGCATATGATGTGTAAATAAATGTCGAAATAGATAAATAAGTCAAGATAAGACTGCGGATCCGGCGTGTATGTGTGTAGAGTGATAAATGTAGAAGCACGTCAGGTGACGTACCTTTAATGAATAGAGGCATTTAGCATTCGGTGCTCTATGTCTACCCCCTTAAGACTCTGAACTGATGTTACTATACTGATAATTATAACTAAGTTATTATTAAAGTATGTGATAGGCAACAAAGTTGAAGCTAATTGACAGTAAGTCTGCCTTAGCAATCAAGTATTTCATTATTACATATTATTACAGGCAATAACGTCTAAGTAATTCATTAAGAAAACCAGTCGTTCTGGTACTTACATCAGTACCGTATAGCCTAGAGTAAAGTTCATAAGGTTATTATTTAATAGCCTAGGCTTTAATTACACACCACTGTGTGTAAATTTGTCATTATTGACCTATTTTACAATGTTATATAAGTGCTCAGGGAATGTAGCCATCTACAATTAACGGCCATAAAAACGCAATCTTGACCACTTCTCACGGCAATGGCATTTACATTCATTAATTGATGCACCTTTTTACAAATGCAATTTGTCGCGTAAAATTTTTCGAAGATACTCTTTTGTTAGTACTCCTAACTCATTGTCAGTGGGCTATAACACGAAGTATTCCAAAGTAATTTAAAAATCACAATCTTTATAAATTTTTATAACGTCTCAAAGGTGTGCAGACTTCCTCACGATGTTTTTCTTCATAGCATAATTATAGCGAGTGATTTTTAATTTTAAGTTATAAAACGCACGTAACAAGTAACAGTTGCGTGCCAGGATTTGAACCCAGACTCCCCGGAATAAGTGGCTGAATTTCAAATCACTAGACTATCGCTGCTTTTTTTGTACGTATCTTAAAAAATTAAAACACTTCGATTTCCTCTTCCAAATTATGTACCAGCAAGCCGATGATGACACCGTGGCCTCGGGAAACTGGTGGATCGAAAAAACATAAGCCTATGACTTGTGGCAATGTTTGGGCAGAGTTATATTATATTCAGCGATGGACTTTGATAAGATGAAATGATAATAGTAAGGATAATTCTCTGTATCGATTTTTGTAGCTCACCACTTCCACATTTGTTCGATCAATTCACATTTTAAAACAGTTGACCTAATATTGGTATGTGAACTGTTAGTCGATGGATCTGTCATCGATCAGCACTTGGCGAGATGCCCATTTGTTCGCGTAACATCTTGAGCCTCTCGGCGCAATGTTAAAGTTCTTGACTTTCTTCCAACCTTGACACGCTGGCTGGTCAAACTCATAGACAATAATGAAATAAATTAACACCAAATCGCTGAAAAGTGTTCTTAATAACATACACTTTTATGTTTAATAACACTTTTCGATATATATAGATTATGACATTAATATATCTTTACAAGTTGTACTCGGATGTAGTCCACATAATACATAAAAGTCTTCAGTAGAATCATAATAAATTGTGTCCTTGTATTGTTTCAAGCAACTCCTTGAAACAAAAACTTGCAACTTGAAACAAAAAAGGTAGCTAGTAACGTTCACGAATCTTCTAATGTTACAATAAGCAATAATAATATATACACAACACATTTACCTATTTATAAGCCTTATACTTTATTAGGTATACAAAAATATCTACGGTTAAATACGGGTACATTTTATAAATTTAAATAACGAAAATATAACATAACGATAATTGTTCCAAAGTCGAACCTATATATAAAATTTCATTTCAATTCCTTTTTGCTGATGTACCTACTGATCCAGTTGAAGAGTTCAAATTTCAATGTCCAGTTCTACCATCCGTCACGGTTGCAACGACTGTATGTCACAGACTTAAGCAGTGTTATATTACCACATAAATTTTTCATTTGCAGCGGTTTTATGTACCCTGTCCAGTGTACACATACAGCTTTTAATATAAATAATTCTCATGATTTATTATTTCGACCTTGTTATTAATAAAACATTTATGCTAATTGTTTTAGCGTGTTGGACGGAAAAAACATTGCCTGTTATATTATGTTACGCTTCGCTTAGTTTTATCGTGTTCTCCTTACCAAATTATTATGTTACTGTGCTAGTATCTTTATACAGCCACCTAATTTGTATACATATATATTTCTTGTAATTTACCATAAAAATAAACAGGTGGAATTGCCATTACATTTAGAAATAAATAAATACATCAATTTTAAAGATATAGAAACAAATGCCAAGTTGCTTTGAAAATTATAGAATTGATTATGTGAAAATAGTAACTGTTTAAGTCAGGGAGAGCTCCGATTTATCTTCCTACTCCACGGCCATCGCGCAGTGTTCTTGAGCCCAAGGGTGTGAAACGGTATAAGCTGCCAATAAACAATTTTGATCAAATGAAGGCAAAATGCAAAATTCATATATCAAATCCAAAACATCTGGATTATTTCGAATCCAGCGAAATTTAAAACTATATCCTCTTTATCTAATTTCGCCAATAACTTAAATAACTTACCTTAAAAAATGCATTTCTAAATTTATAAGTATTAATCGTCAAATCGATCGTTGTGTTGCAACATATAAATATTGGATGAACCCGCTGCACATCGAGTAGCTATTTCTCTGACCTATGTCGGTGGCTTTTGCCGGATCTGCTGATTTCGGAATTTACAATGCAAACGAAGTCGGAGCTGGTTCTGTGAATAGCCCGCTGGGTTGCCTGTAACTTGTAGACTAATGCTAATATCAGAGTTCTCGGTTCTGCAGTATCATCATCAAACACTTATGTTAATACAATACTAGTGTTCTTTTGAATGCCTAGCCCTGTATATAACAAAAGTTTAAAATAATTATTCTCACGGTTTCACTTTTTCGCATTTCACATATAACCCATTTTGCAACTACATAAGTTGCGATACTTAGTTGCAATGATTAAAAAATATGTCAGAAATGAAAATTGCCTCCAGTAAGAATATTAGAAATGAAACATTAATCCCCAAACTTATATTACGAATTATCACTACATAGTGCCTACAAAACGTAGTCGCTCTGCGCTGTCTGTCCCTACGTATGGTTAGATCTTTTAAACTACGCAACGGATTTTGATGCGGCATTTTTTAATAGATAGAGTGATTCAAGAGGAAGGTTTATATGTATAACAACATATGTACAATAATATATGCGCAGGACCAAGTCGCGGGCAAAAACTAGTATTGAAATAAAAATTCATTGACCATAATAATTTACGTACGTAAGTTAAGTTAAGCAAGTGTGATACGATTTAACATGAACGCTAAAGGCTTACTTTTAATTAGTCATTTTTGACACTGGCTATTAATAGCAAATAATTAAAGAATGCGGTTACTCGGTTCCCGAAATCTAGCCTTCAACAATTTTTTCTTCGTTATTGCTTGTAAGTATACTTGATTTTAAATTATCTAGGATTAGGGTGACTACATATAAAGTATTGCTTATTTTATTACACTTTTGGTCGGAAAGTAGACAAAACACATTTGAATGTATCCATAAGTATTACTTTATGTATTACTTTTAGCTTAAAATCTTTCATAACCTATTTAACATATACGAACATATATTTTTACCATTTTCGTTAAACCTGGGCTAATCGACGAAAAATTGCCATTTTTGTACTAAAACCATTAAAAGTTTGTAACAAAAATAAAACCTTATATCGGTTTTTAAAGGGCACCGTAATCGTTGGACAAGCCTGGGGACCTAAATTTAATTTTGAAGTTTTTAAATTTGGGACTCCTGAATGTTGACGTCACCAAGCTATATAGCAAATACCGCTGTCGGGCGTAAAATGCCTCTGGGGTTACAGCGATCAAAGTTTCATTGATAATTTCCAGAACGGTCAAACTTACAGTTCAGTTATTTTACGTTATACTGATACTGTACATTTAATAAAAATTGAAAATATATTGAATTTAATTTTTCACAAACTTAGTCATGGACGTTAAGTGAAGCTTAGTAGTAAAAACCTTTGTTTCGTTTCGCTATACTTACTACAAAACGTACTTTGATGTTTTATTTTTACGACATGTATCAATGTTAAATTTTTGGTCAACACTCGACGTAGTTGAGATTTTGCTGATGTAAGCATATATTTGATTTCGGGTCTATTTCGTTTTCTTCTCCAACGACATTACAGTAAGTAAGAAAGATACTGGCGTCATGCCAGGGGATAGCGTTATTAGATCGATTTCAGGTATCTAGAATTCTAGACGGATGTCTAAAAATGTGTTCTTTTATTCATGCTTTTATAAAGTTTATGTAAGTATTCCTAAGGGAATGCTTTCTGTTGTAGGCTTCATATTGTTTTCCACATATTTCAGGCACACGTCACGAGGCGATGACACGTCGTCATGTTGATATACGAGTATGTATTATGAATTTGTGTGAATACGATATGTTTTTTGTGCCGTTTGTTACGGCAAATTTGTGCAGAATGTGTTGTCAATGGATCACAGTGGTTATTACATTTACCGTCTAATAGGTCTGCTGGTCTGTCTAAAATCATTTGTTGAATATTACTGCCTCCGAAAGTTCAATTATTTAGATAACCTTTTTGCGTATTAAACTGCTACATCTATTTTGATGTGATCACGTTAATTCTACTGTAGAGGTTAACAGAAATATATGCAGGCAGTTTCATTGCCTGTCTTTCGGGTGGCATCTTCAATCATCCATGACCATTTTAAATCTTCTCCTAATACGGCATAAGGTGCTATTTTCCTAACAATTATCTCAGCTGAAATGTGTTTTTAAAGCTAATTACTTCAAATATCTCTCAAAATTACCTATGGAAAAATTTAAGTGAGTATTGAAAAAAATTATAATTTCTTATTAAGAACCTTAGCATACAATATACAGTGAATACGTCCAAGACGGCAAATTTGTAGTTCAAGTAATGTAACATATGAACAATGGACACAGTAAGGACACGGTACAATGGACAAAGGGGTCATCGTCAGTTATCACCAATTACTTATATGTTATATAAATGTATAATGATAACAGTGGCCTCTGCGTTTATATATTTCTATTTCATATAACAGCGTTTTAAAATTTCTAAAAGTATATTTTTCCAACAGCACGAGGCTCTGTAATGAACTGCGCTTTAACCGGGTCATCGTGGCTCACGGACAATTAGCTTCTGGCCTTTAATTACGAACAATATTATGACGCCCTCGGCTTAAAGCCGTTCAAATAATTAGGCAGAGGGATGATTCATCAAGCACAAAAGGAGTAATGGCGTGCGAAACCATCCAACGATCGCTGTACAAATTTACGTGACAATTAATGAATGAATGTTTGTAGGAAATGAGAGATGCGGGACAAAGTTATATTTAAATGTGACGTTAGTTATAAAGAAATCATCGAAAATAATCCAATATCCAAAATTTTCACGTGCAATAAAATTTAAATAATAGGTAATCACGACATTTGAACATGATATAAACGATATACGGTACTTGAAACATTACGCTATCTAAATATTTACAAATAAGGCTTTAATGGAGGATGTCGTAAACATAACATGTATACGGCTATAAGAACAAACTTTTACGCATCAGGGTAGCTTCTACTGCTGGCTGCTACTTCTACTTCTACTACTTCTACTGGTGTCGTGACTCTGTATTTAGACGATATTATGCTGTAAGCGTGACTACCAAAATGTAATTAATTTTGCAAGTCTATTTCTATACCACGAAAATATAAGATATAACAATCAAATTAAAATCTGAACGTTGAGTTTTGCGAACTGGTAAACCGTCATCATGAAAACGCTGAATGAAAGTTGCCAAGCTTTGACTTTCATCGTAGAAGTTAAAACGTAGTCTTTGTTTCTTTAACCGCTCTTTGTAGTCGTTATAGCTGCCATAAAGTGAAATGCAAGCGTAAGGGAATTTTTACTGTCTTTTTTATTTCAGAAAATACATATTAAAATGAGCTTCATGCGGGGTGAAAAGTTAAACTGTTTGAAGATTAACATAAGTTATTTTTTCTGATCATTTAAAAAATCAACTGGATTTTTAAATAATGGTATAAATTGTATTTATATTATTTAATCTATTATGTGATCTGTTCTCGGCGAGTATAGTCAACATTGAAACCAATTGAAAATATTTTTAAAGTATCTTATTAATTTTGAATTGTGCAATATTTTGAGTGTGTAATAATGAAGAAAACTCAGTACAAACGGGTATAAAGTGTGATGATATTTGCAGCTAAAAAAGACAAGAGTGAAAAATGTCAGGATCCATCCACACTTAGATTCCGACCTCCTCACCATCGAAATTTAAAAACGCGAACATAACGTAGTTACATTTCCAAAATTAGGTTTAAATTAAAATAAAATTAAAATAGAAATTTTCAATATATTTATTTTGTATACCCACATACTACTACCACGTGTCTAGAGTATCTACATACTACAATACAAAGCGTTCTTAGTGCTTTTGCTTTGCATGAATTCTGAGCTTAATTATTATAATTTTTTTAATGATCATCGTAGAGTATACATAAATTCATTATTATAACCAATAAAACAAGCTATTAAACAATTAATTTCAATTCATTAAAAGAGCCGCTTTGTTATAGATTCGATCTAAACAAAAGGTTAATCGCCGCTGACGCTTTGGTGAATTTGGACGTAAAATGCCAGTACGACCAAACGGCAAAATCCTTTTAGTGCCGATTAAATCCGATGGCGATGCTTCAATAAAGCTAAGTAAGTTACTCCAATCGCCTTAATCATTGTAAAAGTTTGAGTCGTTCGCTTTTATTTTGCCTTAACAACGCAGGGCTACATTAGAAGAATGGCCCACAGGTCTTTGTCCACTATAATATCTACAAAATTGCTCGCATAGGATTTTGAAATACAAGAAATGTCATTTTGAAATAGTATTTCAATAAAGTTTTTCTTTTAACATTAAAGGAACTTTTGAGAACCGATTTGCTTGTTCAATAGCAAAAAAAATTACCGTATTTCACGGAAACGATACTCTATATTTTTAATGAGTTTATATTTGTATAGCACAAATAACTGAATAAATCTCAAGTAAAGATATTAATAAACGACAATGTAATATTGGAAATATGACATGAAAAGATACCGCCCCTAACATTACCTACCTATCCTACATATTAAATTAAATTGAGTTTATTATTTTGTGCAGTTTCTTTTATTTTTAATATTTTCGTAATGTACACGAGAGTTCACTGGTTAACATGTTTTATACAACACAATGTTTCACACTAGAATGTTGTACGACCGTGTTCAAGGGCTTGACGCTAAAACCCACTGGAAGATCTACAAACATGACAACAAGTGCGACGCGATGTGGAGAGGGCCATAATCAGGCTCGAGAACTTACTCAATGATAAAAATATGGGTTAGTAGGTATTTAATACACATTATTGCAATTTATATGTGAAATATTAAATACACGAATCAATAATGATCATATAAATAAAAAAATATATCTATACAGATATACTACTGGAATGACACAATATTCCCTCATCTCTTTAGTTGAAATTATAATTTTTTTTATGGAATAATAATTTTATAGATTTATAGGTTTCCCTTTTTATTTAGTTGTATGAAAAATTTATGACAATATCCGATATATATTGTCTAATACCATTATTTTTATTGATTAAAGTGAATGGAAAAATATCAGCACAAACAAACATTTAGTTATTGGGAGTTTATTTTCGGAATATCAATTTACAAATGGCTCTAAACTTGATAAATGCCAACAAAAAACATTTCCTGATTTATCAAGCCCCCTGGAAGCGTTTTGAGAACAGATAACAATAAATTTAACAGTTTACGTTCTCATTGGGCGCAAGAATACAAATAACAACATGTCTGATTTATTACATACGTTCGGTTTTCGGTCACAAAAACTGCCAAATATTTCATGCCCCTGCCGCAAGTGCCCTATTTTTTGGCCTAGTCTGACGTAACCGTAAAATTAAAAAATATGATCCGTTAAATCCTTACTTTTATACAAATATAACTATATATTACAAAATTAAATCCCATGGCAGAAAACATTTCTGAAATAAAATATGACGGTTTCGAATATTTAACAATTCTTACAACAACGTAACCTTTATATTCTCTGGTCTGGAATAGATTACAGGACAATGCCCAAGTAGCAAAATGACCGAAAATGTGTTAGTTGTGGGCGGTGACACTTGATAACAAATTATAGGAACCGCCTACAGAAAATTTATACTCTCTACTGAAAGATTTTCCTTAAGTCTGCCTTAATGTCTTTTTATATAATGGTCATCCATATACTTGACAAAAAGAGACTTTAAGTCGCTATGCCGTGTTCATCCTAATGTAATACAATGATACAAAACTTTCGGAATTGTTTTACATCTTGATACTGATTCTTTAGTAACCTAAAAGAAAAAAAATTACTTCTGTATATTCGAGTGCAAACTCCATCAAAATCAGTATAGCTGTTAAGAATTATATAGAAATTAGAGACAGAATTTATCGGTTTTAGTAAAAGATATCTAAGCATGTATCGTAGATAGGTTTTGTTGATTAATTCTTAAACCACCTTTTGTACCTATTATATTACCTATTGACAATAAAATTCAAACTTATGTACAGTGATGAACATTCATTTAAAATTTCAGGTCATCGAATTAACAAGTTAATGAATGAGATTTAGCGGAAGGTTGTGGCGGACGGGGTCTGTCTATGTGCTATTCGCTAAGCGAGGCTGTTCACAAGAACTTAGGCGTACTTGTTGACCAAGTTTCCTACGACGAGCTGATGCCCGAGTGATATTAAAGAAATATTTATAACTTTATTCAACTTTTTATCGTAAGAAGAAAATTACTTTTTTTACATTGACATTGTATTTCATGTCAAAGAAGTGTTGAACACCTTGTTTGTCAAACATTTTGAAGTACCTACTCTTTTTTCAAGTTCCTTAAAAGTAGATGTCGTAGACATATTGAAGAATGGATTTTATACATTCACAAGTATTCAAAGTACCTACCTATAGGACACTTGATGTTAAATAGTGACTACAAGATTTAGGCGCTCATATTTCATAGGACATCACATGTCCTATTAGATTTTCAGATTATATAAACTACATGTATTGAATAGAACCTAACAATGTTATGAAGACGAGCCATATTTGAGAGCTATTTTTGGAAACGTCTCATGGTTTAATTAAAACTTAGACAGGGTGTAAGCAAACCGCAAGTATTATAATAGTTGGTTGGTTACGCTTCAAGCGAAATGTTATTGAAACTGATTAATTTGGGTAAAATGTGAGCTTATTATAATATGAGTACATGTATATATGTATAACTTTCTATGAAAATACATCGTGTCACCAATTTTCATAAAAAAATACAAATAGGTCATAGTTATTAAATATTTTCATGTATTCTTTAGTGTTGTTAACAGGGAGCGAACTTAATGCCCCATGGAGTTTTGTACCAGTCAACCTATTATAGGAATAAGGTTTTTATAAGAATCGATTACAATTTGTGATATAAGTATGAAAAAATTGTAAATTTATTTAATCGAGCAATAATCTTGCCGTCCTTATATTCATCGTAGCTAAGCTGCTTTCCGAAGTCTAGTTTTAACGCTAATGGAGAACATTATGTGACAGGTAGCAAGTTACGTCGCCGAAATTTTTCAGGATCGTAGCCAGTGCAAAACCTTAGTATCCGCCTACTCCTTTGGGAAATAAGCGTTACTGTATAAATAGAGTTTAATCTATCCCACAGCTAAGCATGAAATAGATGAAATAATACAACCCGAGGACAAAGCACACTTGATTACATAGCATTGAAAATCTCTTTACCGCAATTGTGTTTGTACTTGAAATCTAATTTACCTGAGATAAAGAAACAATTTACTCTCTTAATCCGGTGGTAGAGTAAATGCTATTACTACACCAAATGAGGACTTCTCTTTATAGTCTAAACCGAAGCAATAACAATAAGTAACACGACGTCTTGAGGTTTGGTAGCGAGATATATTCTATTGTATTATTCACATTAGATCTTTTACACTATAATTTGAAAATTATTTATTTATTAAGTTGGTTACGAAACGCCATTGTAGTATTTTATTCAGAATTGTATTTATTTAAGTCATGATTCATATAAATTCCAAATCCTGTAGGTTTACTTATTACATGTATCATCGAACAACATGAAGCGCAGTAAGTTAAAGTTATTTCAAATGTAATTTGTCCGAGACAACTAACAATCAGCGTCTCGATCTCTCGACTCGAAATGGGAACTACTTTTTGTGTCTTGCAGCGGAATGAAAGTGAGCTAAGCTGGCCGAGATGAACAAACAACGTGCCGTCTTTGAGTACCTACCTACTGGTGCGATAAACTTTACCGAATAAATACAGCAGCTACATTATACATTTATCACTTATGTTCATATACATATAAAGCTTGTCAAAGCCTAGAAAATGTCTAATTGCCATGGACTATTTTATTAAGTATGATAAGTATTATGTACCAAGTAAATATGTACACGACTGCCTCGTTGGTCGAGCGGTTGCTAGTGCGACTGCCGATCGGGAGGTCCTGGGTTCAAATCCCGGGTTGG
>DWEM01002066.1:0-12755 GCA_018245935.1 Agara belti belti
CCTCCATCAGCCAGTATCTGACCTATTTGGTCGAGATAGGACAGTCTTGGTCTCCCTCGGCGCCTACATCCATCAACGCTCGCATTGTATATCTGCTTTGTCATTCTTTCATCATCCATTCTTTCCACATGTCGGAACCAACGGAGCATTCCCTTTCTCGTTTTTATACCGATGCTCTCTGTTACACAAAGCATCTGACAATACGATTACACTATTACACAGAAGCTATTACTAACGTTACCTCCATGTACATTGAACGTCTTGTTCGCTTCTGTTGTAACTTGTGGTGTGTACTGTATCTGTCAATTTACAAAGGCTCTCTGTCAATTCGCACAGGAGCGAAATGCTACAGTTGCCAGCGACATCGCTGACAATGAACTTTATGTAGCGTTCGGATATGATCGTTTTTCTAGGCTGAGCAATCTGATGTACGGGCCGCGACTCCAGCCGACGTGGCTGAAGCTGGTCACCAGCGACTCCAAGGGCGCCAACAAGATCGCCGAGGCGCTGCTGTCCGATCTATGCTCTGTGTTATCCGTGGGCGACACGAAAAACACCAACTTGTGAGTTTAATATCCTTTTCTTAGTGCTTACTACAGTGCTGCCATCTATATATCGTGAATTTGCGATTTACGTTAAACGCCCTATCCATTTGACCTGCTAATAAATTAATTCCCTACTGCATTACTTGTTAACCGTTCTTAATTCGCACTCACGAAAAACCAAAAATTTTAGTAAAAAACCTTGCAACCTGGAAATTATATTAATATTATGAGTCTTACATCAAAATTCGACATATCTAAACCGATAAAAATCTCGTCTCTGATACGTTACTATCGCATTTATCAATCTCATTATACGTTATAAGTTCTCATCCAATACGAGTAAGTAATTCAATATGCAATAACACATTAAGTTTATTTACTTCGAAAATGTGCCTTAGCTCGCATCAGTTCGTTACCCTAGTGTGACTCTAGCTTAAGGTGAACGATCGTCCTAAAATATCTGTTATAAATAGACGCTATTGTCAAGGCCGTGCTGCTTTTTGTGGCTTTTTATAATACTCTTATTATATAAATATTTCATGCACGATTTAGATCAACTGCTTTTTTCTCTTTTTCGTCTTCTCACTACTAATAAATTTTAAATATAAATTTGTTTATAGATACAGCATTCAACGCTCGTACAAGTCAGGGCCATTGAGTTTTGACAAGTTCAACGTTGTATTATATTCGGCGGAATATTATTTATAGCGTATTATTGCATTAGTAATACTGTTGTTCCAAATTACTACGGGCGACAGTGACCTCTTAATATCAGCCGGCACCTCCGTCTATTTAGAAAAAAATACTTTATGTATAATTTAAAAAAAAAATGGAATGAAGTTATATAATTGTCGCATTGCAATGGATTATCTAATACACCTTTGGTCCCACGTTTCGAGCTCTTCAAGTCACCCATTGCCACTTAATCAGAGTTTCATTCAATTGGTGTGGCAACACTGGTGTGCCGCTTGGGTTGCCCTAGCAATCCAACAAGTAAACGTTAGGGTTGCCCTCGACAAGTTATGTACACAACGATAAAGATTGTAATTTAGATGTAATATTTCGAACGGCTCAGTATTGTTAGGGGGGGTTTGTGTTGGAAAAATTGTGCTAATGCATTTAGAATGCACGTGACTCGTAAAGGTGATAAAAATATTTCGTGCCGCGTTCGTCGGGAATTTGTTATGTCGTTAACGAATGACGCGGGCATTTTATAACGCGTGCGGCTCTCCCCGACGTAGGCTATCACATGATTTTAAGGGCGAGTCGCACACTGCTCGCTGTACGAAAATAAATGTCTTTTGCGTTAGGTATATTTGATTATCGACAACCGTATAAGATTATCAAATTGATTTCTGAGAAATTTTACTGTCGCTCTATTATTTTTGTTTATTTATCTATTAAATTCTTTTAATAATTATTGTTCTGAAATGTTCCGTATTTTATTTATGAGTTCAAACGTATTTCGCAACCGTATCTATGTTTGCCTGCAGCGACCACTAGGGGGCGTTGTCGTTCATTTTGAAAAATATTAGACGGGTTATGTTAGGTCTCATCAGAACTGATAATATGATGTGCAAATGGTATCAGAACCTTAATATCCGTCTAAGGTCTAAATATCTGTCTTAGGGCACTCTTGTATTTCGATTTTATTTCGTTGACCGTGAAAGATATCAAAATATTGCAATGCATTCGCTAGTGTACTTCGCCTTTTTATCGTGTAATTTGTAAATAATAATAATTAATCTCGTTCGGAACCGTTATACATTGCCGATGTTTTTCTGGACCTATTCCAATACAACGCGCTCCGGCGATTAATGACTTGTACGTGAGAGGAGAGATTTAGAAAAAAATAAAATGAACTCTTTTCGGTATTCGTCCGATAATTAGGAGAGACGCGTGAATGAAGTGCCTGTCAGCCGGTGTTCCGACGTGCGTGTTCTTGTTGTGTTCGCGCGTCGCTTACGTGTGTCCGTGTTTACGCGACACTCACGTGATCCGTTTCGTTTTCCGACAGATTGACGCTTTACAAATTTGTTGTGTAACTCTGTACGTTCAATATTTATGCGTTTGAAAATTGAAAAAAACATTGCGATATTTTTTAACCGCTTGCCGTCTGTTCGTTCTCAATGGTCCTCGCCCTTTGATGCCTCCCACTGCTGGGTATGCGTGTCTCTAGCAATCGAGATGGCCCCGGACTCATTTGAAGATTCATTTCGTTTTTGTTTTCTTTCGCTTCTGCTATTTGCTAGTATAATCATATTTTTTAAATCTGGATTAGCTCGTGTGTTAGATAATTATTTTTCATTATCTATAAGAAATAACCATTCGATTCTACAATACTAAGGTTGGTTAGTATTCGATGCACATCCTATGGGGTCCGTTATAAGCTTTTTCAACAATACTCATATTGCTGTGCAATATGAGTATTGTTGAATTGTTCAGCTGTGGCTGATCAGTGGCAAATATTTCTACAGTAACAATGCTCCTACTGTGAACTACTGTCTTAAAATTGATTAAATAAAACTGATAATGGACCATGAAATCTCGATGCGTACTTATGTCATATAAGCTCTCATGTACTGTTTAAAATTATAACATTCCTACTGATTAAGATTATATATACTATTTCTGTATAACTCGTTTCAAGGTTTTGCGTAATGATTGTTTCAGTTTCATCAGCACGCTGCTAACGCACGTGTTGACGCACCACCTGGGCTGGGTGACGACGGTCAGTCCGTACGACACGATCGACGTCTCGAAGCGCCCCGCGGAGACCGCGGAGGTCCAGCGTCCGTACAACGCGCTGTGGGCGCAGCTCGGCGACCTTTGCGGCAGTATCGGCTTCCCGCCGCGAGCGGCGAAGACCATCATCGCCGGCAAAACAAACGTGCACTTCATAAACAAGCTGCTCGCGGTTCTAGCGTACTTCGTGCGATGCGGCCACGTCGAGAGGAAGGACTTCGAATACCAAGACTGTGTAGTTGTTAACGAGAGCAAAGTTGTCAATGTGATCGGTTCCGATAGCGAGACGTTGGAAGGGACCGCGAACGGCGGTGAGCTCGAGCGCGATTCCAGTATGAGAGTGCCGTCGGTCCACACTCGGAGCAGCGGAAGCAGCGTCGGTACGTTGATGGCCAGCGACGTCAGCTTGAAGAAAACGACGACGATGGCAAACTTGAGCGACAAGCTCTCTACGAGTTCGGAACTCGCGATGGATTCCGGCCCGACCCGCGGGAAACCCACGTCCGGCCAGCTGCGGAGGAACCCCACCGTGATGATCGCCGTTGACGACTCCTCGGATTCCAGTTCGAGTTCGTCGCTCACGGGCGATCGCGACACGGAGAAAAAGGTCGTGTTCGTGCTCGGCGACGACGAGAGGTTAGTGGGCCTGAAGAACAAGTCCAACGGCGGCAGGAGCGTGAAGAGGTCCTCCAGGGCCCACGGCGAGTGCGCCGACTCGAAGCCTCCGGAGCGGTCGGACGCGTGCGACGAGAGACGATGCGAGCGTAGGGACGCGTCCAGCGAGAGCCCGACGAAATGCTGCAGCCAAACACTTCAACATTCCAAGCCAATAAAACATTCCGGTTTTAAGTTCGAGTTCGATAAGTACCCGATGATAGTCACTAATTATATGAAGAGCAAAAACTTAGAGATACTAGACAGGCACTACATCGGCAAGCCGGGCAACCTGAAGCTGGACGACAACTTCCAGTTCGACCCGACCGCGGTGCCGCCGATACGGGACGAGCGGTGCGAGATATGCGACAGGTGTCAGTCGATGGAGGCCACGCTGCAGACGCCCACGAACGCGTCCGAGATGGAGTACATGAACGACCTGCCGCGCCAGACGGAGCCGCAGTTCGCCAGGGAGACGATCGCGGCGGACGCGGTGCGCGACGTGTCGCCGAAGACCTTCGTGAGGAAGCGCAAGGAGAACACGATCGTTGTGAACGTGAAAAGGCGGCCGGAGGACGCGGCCGGCGGGGGGCGGCGATGCGACGGCGCCAGAGGCCGGGTGGCGGTGAAGCGGGTGCTGGAGTTTCCGACACCCCGAGTGACCCCTAAGGCACCCGCAGCCGACTCTCGTTCGGGCTTCGATTCCACGCTGCTCGGCGGAGTCACAGACCATTATGTACCTGATTTAATATTACAAGGTAAGTTCACTCGTTATATTGTCCTAAAAGATAAAATAAGTTACGGGATTGAACAAATCTCAAGATCAGTCTTGGTCTCCTTTTCGTTAGTCCAAGAATTTTTCCTTCGGAGTTCCAGTGAGTGTGTGTGTGTCCGTTGCAGGAACACTGGCGCACCCCAGCAGCTGGGAGGCGGAGTTGCGGCGGGACCTCGACCTGACGATGTACCTGAACAGGGCGCTGGACACGCCCGTGCAGACAGTGGCCGTCGTGGGAGACACTAACACGTGGTCAGCCTCACCCGACTCTAAGACATACATTAACACCACCAACACATACATACACATGCGCATACACCAACACACATTCAATTGGAGCTTCACACGAGCTCTCACTGACAGTTATTTTCGTCCCTTCTATTGGTCCACCGCTGGACGAGCTCGCGCCGACTTGCTATTGGAAGTCAAAATCTGTCGGTCGGTCGACCTTGACACTTCAGTCGTGTAAGGTGATGCAATTACATACGACTAGCCCGATGGTCCAGTCGTTATTGTACCGTGTCGCATACTAACCGAGACGGGTCAGTCTGTCGGCCCTTTCTGAAATCATTCCAAGATATACAAGTACACCGGTGTACTTATGAATCATTATATAAATAAATGTGTTACCAACTCGGACGTTATCGAGTGAGTAATACTGAGATGTTTTCGTCCAGGGAGGTGCGAGTGGTGGGGAGGGAGTGCGGCTACGGCGGGCTGTCGCCGCTGGTGGGCGGCATGCTGGACGCGCTGCCGGTCATGCGGCAGGCCAAGGTGCCGGCCAGTCAGGTATGCCTTGTCTCTTTTATATCATTAATGTAAAATATGTACCTACTCCATAATTTTATATACTAGTCTACCGTATTGGTTGCTGCACTGATAGCTTAGCTGTTTGAAATTCAGCCTCCCACTCATGTCGAAATACAAAATGCTCTGTTTGCTGGATTTAGGTACATAAAATTAGATCTTACAAAACAAACCAAGCCATTAAATCCTGCCTAGATAGACGTGCAAAACATCAAATTAAGATAGATCGTCAGTAAATCTATATATTTATATATTTAACTATTTAGAACTTAATTATTATTATCGTACAGTGCTCTTACATCGGATTAATGAAATAAATGCAAAATTGCAAATCAATGTCAACCTCGTGGTCCAATAGATTTGTCAGTTGAAAAAAATCATTAATTGTACTGTACTGTACTGTATTGTATTGTACTGTACTGTATTGTATTGTACTGTACTGTATTGTATTGTACTGTACTGTATTGTATTGTACTGTATTGTATTGTAGTGTAGTGTAGTGTATTGTATTGCATTGTACTGTATTGCGCTGTCATTCGTCAACAGTGCCTCCTCTACGTGGAGAGCAAGCTGCGCGAGTTCTGCGTGCTGTCCAAGACGCTGGCGGACATGCTGATGTCGTCCGACTTCTGCGACATCGCGACGCTCACGCGGTCCCTCGACGTCGACGCGAACGACGTGCCGCTGCTGATGGCCGTCGCTACCACGCACACGCCACAAGTCGCCACCAAGTACGGCATCAGCTACAGGTAAACCGCGTTTGTACAGCGCAGCGTGTCAATGACAATACACGTCTCGAAGTGTTCGAGGAAGCGATTGATCGAATATAGGGATAAAAGATGCCATGTTCGCTCGCTGGCTTCGACCTATCCCCGTACCAAATTTCATTACAATCGGTCCAGCGGTTCGGTCGGTCGAGAGAACGAAACGTACAAATGTGTTATTTTTAATGTAATTATCATTGTAGCATGCGATACTGAAATAGGGCGCGCTAAGATCTCATAGTTTCAAGTAAATTATTGCTATATCTTGTATGTAGATACGTTGAAATCGTTGAATCTGTTCGAGTTTATTCATATTATTCATGTCATATTGCTATGTAGTGGAGGGCTTTATATAGGACGTAGCACTTCATGTAGGATGGACACAAAATATGATAAAGTCCTCAATAAAAAAAAAATTACCTTAACGAGGAAACCACTACCGACCAGTTCAAAAGACCTCTCCCATGTAAATCTATCTATCTAGTCATGTCATATACAGAAAGTAGGAGCGGGAAAATATTGGATAATAGAGTCGATATAATCGGGACAGGATGTAGTTTAATTGGTCACATCATTGACTCGGTTGTCTTGAGGTTTTGGTCTGGTTTAAAGCATTTTCCTTAAGAATCTTTATAAATATCTATACATAAATAGGCAAAGGTCTTTTCTTTTTTGTTCGGTAGCTTAAGTGTTAGCAATTAAAATATTTTAGACACAAAAAAGATTAGTTAACTTTTTTTTTATCATTTTTTTAATTCAATGGTCTAATTTCGAACACCGGGAGAACTCTAGTCTTCATAAATGTAAATTCAATTATAGATGCCTCTTATGTGCTGCTAAAAAGTTAAATTAGAAAATAGTGTGCTTAATTAATTATATAAGTATATCGCTTTTCCACAATGGGGTAAATACGGTTCCGCAATTCTTAAGAGCATAATTTTAATGTTTGTAGTTATAAATATAGAGAAGTCTTTAATTATTTTGTTGAAATCTTTAACCATTTATATATATATCTAGTAGTTTATATTCATAACTTTCTGTGAAAACTGAATAAAAAATGTTTAAATACCAAATTATAAAATGACACATTTTTTTTAAACACCGGTCTATTGAAATGTAAAAAAAATAATTCTATATTTTTTTTCTAATCGCGTCATGTTGTCGGACGAGCGATGTGTAACCAAATATTCGTCAATTTGCGTCAGTGAAAATAACATGTAAAATGTCTCAATCGTTTATTTGCTACATTTTATTTGTATTGTCATCACCACGCTGTGTTATTACTTACCTAAGTTACAGTCGAGCACAGTGGCAACACTTACGTTTAGAACCAATTTATTTGTAAGATATAATCTATTTTATATACATTCAATACAGTCAGATAGAATATATGTTTATATTTATTTTTTTCAATAAATTTGAATTTGTTGATGGTGCTTTGCTGTCGTAACTTAGTTTTAAATTTTACATTTATTACAAAAAAACTGTTCAAAAATCATATCTCAACAAATTATGAATTACATATTCAATGATATAAATGTTCGAAACAATATATTAATTATCTTTGTCAACATTATGTTTTTAAAACATATCTGAAAATACTTTTTTAGTTTCTGTGAAAAAAAAAATGTATATGAAATTTGGTATACATGTTTCTATTTATATGTAATACTAGTATTTAATCCAGAATGCGGTGAGATGTTTGTTGGAATCTGTGATTTTTTTTTATTTGGTAATTATAACTTTCTATATTTGCATAATATACATATTTATGATGAATTTTATTTATGTATGATACATATTTGTCAATTGTGATAGATTCGGTTCGAGATAACATGATTACATCTATAGCTGGCACACAACGACTGAGTTTGACAAAGTCTATGAAATATTTTAAAAATATTTATGTATACACTTATGGTGTTTTGAACACGTGTCACATAGTGCAGCTTCCTCTTTATATATATATATATCCATCTAAACACCCCGTAGGCCTAATAGAATTACGTCTGGGTACCGAGCGTTGTATATGCAAATTTTATGAACAGAAATTTGAGATGGAATATAATTTTATTATTAGAAGTTTCACACACGACCGTATGACACTCGCTTAGTTTAGTACAAACCTTTGAAAATTTACCTCACGTCTAAGTAAGTGTCTATAACGTAACGCAATTGTAAGAATAGCTTTTAAACTTAGAGGTCTTTGTACTTGTTATGTCAATTTTCTATCCTGTACACGAATGATGGTGAAATTAGAACAGTCATGTATTGAATTTTACTTTTTACACTTACCATTCAATAATGTATAGTTTTTAACAAAGTGTCCTATTTTGTGAACAAACAATATTAAGGTGACGAATGCTTTTGGCTGCATGCACTCCATACAATATATTATAGCTTTCTGTCATGCAATAAAATGTCTCAGTGTTGCCATGATTCATTTGATCGTGGAAAACCACCAAACATACCAGCAAGGCGTTCTAACTAAAGATGAAGGATACTTTAGCATCAGCGATTATTTGATAGAACTTTACAAATATTTTGTATGATGATATAAGAGATCTAATGCTACTTCTTAAACGGCTTCGTGTTAAAGTTTTATGTCAATTCTTGTTCCATTATAAAATGAGACACTTTGTTTAAACTGAAGTACACAGTCGTGAATAAAAATGTAATATTACATTTGAAAAGAATATTGCTTTAATGTTACTCAATATTTTGTTTATACATAAAAGCGTGCTGTTGTCCTAGTGTGATGTAATTGCAAAAGAAAATTATCAATTTATATGTATCTCTTGTCTTACCCAGTATTTAAGTTTAAATTTTTTTTTATTATTTTTAAGACTACTCAGCTGTAATACAAGTCATTTGTATGAAAATCCTCTATGAATTTCTATTTATAAGTCAGTCCATTGTTTTTATGTTTTAATATTTTTTCTGAGATTAAACTAAGTAATATTGGAACTCTTAATATATTTTTTTTAATTTATAGTATTGGAAATTACAGAGCGTCTCTACCCTGCCTTTATTACTATGTATGTAAAGTTAACTGCTTCTTTTCCTTTTGCCAGCATCTTGTCACTTGAGTCAAACTGCGCTTGTCAAAGTGTTATAAGACTAAGTATTGGATCTCATGCTAACGATTTGTGTTACAGTTCTATATTATGAGCCTACCATTTAATATATAATACTCGTAATAAGTACCTTAATGAAAGTGAAGGTGATATGTATAATATTATTTTCTAATGTGATTTAATATTTAAAGTAAGGCGATGATTTTTTTATTTTACTTAGTCAACAAATAAATTATTTTTTTCATATTGAATTCAATATTTTTATTATCATTCCTCTCCTTTTCGTCCCTATAGATTATTGATGTGGCGACTGCGTAAGTTACGGTTTTAATTTTTTTTTTGTACGCAATACAGATTATAAACAGAATATACAGATAAAATAGAAACGCAAAGTAACTATTGCATTAAATTAATTTAGTTCCACACAATGCATTGTATTGTTACAAGCCTTTTTGAATCTACGGCTAACTAACTTGAATTAAAAAATCTATAAATACGTTTTCAATATTATTTCAATTGTATTTTAAAATTTGAAGCTGAAATCCTGTTTGATGAGACAGATTAGGCAGATTGCGTATTCAACCAAAATGCGATATGTAATGTCTCAGTGAAACTGCTATAAAGCTCATTCAATTTCAATTGTTCAACCATTATCGGTGGCAGTCTAGGCCAAAGATTTTTCCAAACCGTAAGTAGGTAATGTTTACAAGGTAGATAGTAGTACACAAACCCTAGACAGATTAATTAGGTAAAAAAACCTGTTCTAAATAAGTATTAATCCTCGGTACAACCACAGAAACTTAGATTGATACCAATCTCCTCGATTTTCGTATATACTTAGCATTTTTTTTGCTGATTCTAATAACCCATAAGCACCACGATCAGACAACATATTAACCCGAACGAGCGGGCTATTAGCTAGATTACTTTGTCACTGCAGACATTGTTTTACGAAATAAATATTTGTTATTGCAACACTTTCATTTACGCTGTTATTATATATTTTTTAACACAGTGATTACACCACATTTGTAATGAGTATATGATGATAAAGTGAGGAAGAAATGATATTGCTATTTTTAAGCAAGTATCTCAAAATCACATTGTATAATCTTAGACAAATGATATGAATTTCAGTTGCTAAGTCTTCGGGGGTCCGAACATCGATTCTAGATTTAGGCGAAAGTTTTTAAGTTAAGCACCCATTCCTGAATATTATTTTTCCGACAGTGTATGTTGGTCCACTGCTGGACCGGGTCCCCTCTCATAGTGAGAGGGATTAAGGCCATAGTCTACCACGCTGGCCAAGTGCGGATTGGTAGACTAATTCCTGAATTATTATTAACATTTAATTTGCTGTAAACTCTAAAGCGATAGAGCACAACGCTATTTGGCGGAGTAGAGTTGCAACGACAAAAATACAAGATGAGTTTGACAGCCATTCATCGATGTAATTGTTATATGTGGTATGTTGCAGCTACGGTACGTTACGCTACAGGTCTACTGTGATCAATCGCTAATGGCTACAATTGTATGAAGAATGTGTTACTTGGTAATAGTTAATAATAAAATGTTTGTTTCCATAACTTTTTAAAATAATCGTTACAAATTATCATCCCTTTATGAATTTTTAACCGACTTCAAAAAGGAGGAGGTACTCAATTCGTCTGTATATTTTTTTTGTTAGACTATATCATACAGTAATTACAAGTACTTACAAGAGTAAAGAACTAAGTTTTCTACAGCTGTTCCAAAACCACCACGAAAACTTAAGAAAATCCTTAAAAGTAACAGATTTTGTTAAGAAATCGTTCCGTGAAGTAATTTCCTTTCATGTAATATATGAGATGCGCGCACACGACACGCGCTTCTGTAATTAGGTACTGCGGCCGGGTGCTATTAGTGAGATTACCTTCATACAAAAGCGAATATTTTATGTAAGCCTTGCTTAGGGTAACCGTACACCAATTTCCTTACAAACTTTTTGTACAAATACCAAAATTTCTTAAATTTAATTAAGTATTAGCGGACTTTAAAAAAAAGGGATTAAGTAAAGTATGTTTTAGATAATTTAGAAACACTTTCAACTAGCTTGATTAGTAGTTATTTATATAGGCAAAATAAATCTGGGTGCACTGGTAGTAATACTATGTAGCATTAGGTCCATCCTTTGTTAAAACAGTGAATAATAAATAGGTTAGGTTTATCATGAATACGAATAGAGGTTACCGGTTTTGATTACTTTTATTCTTTGAACAAAAATTATTACCTCAATATTACGAGATCTAAGTACAGTTTGATTAATTAGCCTTGTAAGTAATTGCTGTAGGAAATCTCTGACTAAGGATATTAAGTTTTATGCATATTTTATTACATTTCAATTCATAAGACAACCTTTGAAATTCTTCGTTCAATTTCTAATACCATCATTGCTAATTAATAATCACACTAGAAAACAGGTTCCATATCTAAATTTTATCGGTTATATTGCATGCTCAATGGAACACTGACTCATTATGAGATAAGTTAAAATTTAGTTACGTACAGATACAGAGATCTTATTTTACTGTGATCTAATAGATAGTTAATCAAATGAACAAAATGCTAGCACATTTAGTTTTAATTTTATTCATCAACAAGTACGATAAGGCCTCATTGCAAGATCTTTTGCGTTTTCCCAAAAATCGTCTTTTTTGAGTTAAATCAGTATTCCAATAAGCAAGTGATATGTCCAATCGAGCATAAAAGTCGGAATCCACGTGACACAACAGACGTGAAATCATGATATTCTAAAGAACTTTTATTTCGCACGAAGTACAAAGAAAGACCCTTGGGCAGTTAACAAGGTCGCGTAGCTAACTGACGCTGAGGAAATGACAGGTAGACAAAGAAAATGACAAAGATGATAAAGGTATACTTATCAGTTGAACAGATTGTCTGAACAGGTATAATATAAATAAGTACATACATATAATGCCCCATAATAACTATTTAGAACTAACATGTTCAAATTGCGAAATGAACTATCTTCGGCATTCACGAACCGTTAGTTAATTAGTAAACGTACTGTACATAAAATACGAACAAAAGTAACATACAAAAAACACTATTACCGAAGACAAGGCTGAGAAAAAAATATCGAGAATAAGAAATGTCGATTGATCGTAGTACGGTTTTTTATGGGAATAGTGCTCTTAGTTAATACTGCCATAACGTTTATATGCGAATGGAAAGGGTTTTACGACCTTTTTATGGTCTAGATAACGTAATAAAAGAATCATAGGAATAAAGTATGATGATCATAAGCTATGTAAAATCATGATAAACGACATATCTAGGGATGTGGACGAGTCGTTTCTTAGTTGTTGGTTATGAATACTGTTATTAG